>JBBIGC010168285.1:0-15826 GCA_037576955.1 Lepidarchus adonis
ACATCATTGAAAATTTGTGGGTAGATCTTAAAAGAGCTGTGCCTGCAAGACGACCAAAGAATATTACAGAACTAGAAAACTTTTACAAGGAAGAATGGGAGAAAATCCCAAGTACAAGAAGTGAAAGACTTTTAGCTCTAAAAAGCAATTGCAAGCTGTGAAATCTGCAAGAGGAGGTGTTACTAAGTACTGATTATGTAGGGTGCACAAACTTTTGCACAGTGCCACAATAATGTTTTTATTTATTATTTTTGTTTAATTTATGGCATAAAAAGTAACTAATGCATCAATGTTTGCTGAAAATATTGTGCATTTTTTTCCATGTCCTAGAGAGACTGTGTTAACATATTTTCAATTACAAAATCACCATAATCTGTTATTTATCAAGGGTGCCAAAACTTTTGCATAAAACTGTATTGTTCAATGTTTTGTTGTCTATATTCTACTAATATGAAAATCTTAGTTTTACTAAACTTTATTCATTCGGTTAAAGGAATGTGCAATATGATGTATGTCTGCCATAACATTAGTTTTTAGTTCTTTGCAAGTGATATTACAATGTTCATATGCTAATTTTTTATTACATGTTTGTTATGTTTGTACCAAATCTGGTCACTGAAAAATCAGATGACCCTTTTACAGACTTTTTTTCTTTTATTCTCCTTAAGCAGTTATCGTGCCTTTAAGACTCAAATATGTAAAGTAGTTATATTCTGGCTGACCTGTATTGCATATTGATCAAAAATTGATCTGGGCTGAAATATTCCTGACAATATCCGTGTTATAAGCTACTGTGGCTACATAGATGGATACACAATGTCTGTAAAAGCATCAAAGTAGTAAATTATAAACCGAAAGCCTAATTTCCATATATATTCTGTATAAACAGCAGGACAATGTTTACTACATTAAACCTTTCATTTAAAACAATTATTTCAAGAATTTAAAAATATATATATATATATATTTTAAAATTATATTTATTATTTAAAAAACAGCTTTCCATGATATGGGATTTTTAACATCATGTGAAATAATAGTTTTTGTTGTTGCTAGTACACAATGAAACCTATGGTTGATTATATTTGCCATTGTTCTCTTCTGGTAGAATTTATTTTTTATTTGAAGAAAGAAAAATCAATTATGCCAAGTTTGTAGTTACTACAAATTCAAATGTAAACCTGATGTTTTTCACACACTCTAAGGACAAAAGAAAGTGTTAGCTCCTGACCACATGTCCTGACCACGCTGTCTCTTATCCTGCTTATTCGTACCCGCCCCTATAATGTCCCCCATTCCTCCCCACCAATGCGGATTTAAGTGCACAGACTGCCCCATCAGAACATCTCCCAGGGGAGGTGTGTGTGTGTGTGTGCGTGTGTGTGTGTGTGTGTGTGTGTATCACAGAGACCACAACCAGTAATGATGTCATTTCGAGTCCCCATTCTACTGCCAAACACACGAAGGAAAGCCCAGCATGAAGAGATGGAGAGGAAGATGAGAGAGTAACACTGCGGAGGAGCCTCAGTCTTGCTGATGTGGAGAATATTGTCTGTTTCCTTTGAGCACCACAAAGTGAGTTTTCTGTTTTCTGTACATCTGTCTGTTTTCTTCTTGATCTAGCAGAATGCTTTCACATATTCACAAGAACAGCTACAAGAAACACAAGCATGTGTAGTGATGGCTAACATGGCTTTGAGAAATCTATCCAGGCTATCTTCTGGCAGCAAGGGTGTGTCCTTTGTTAAAAGGGTTGTGTTTTTTTTCTTTGTGGAAAGAAAATAATTTTTAATATTTTAACCAGATCAAATTTTATGACCAGCTTTTAATATTAAATACACTTTGGCATAAACAGAAATATACTTAAATCCATCTTACTATAAGATCTATAGTAATTGTACAGTACGACACTGTAAAGTTTGTACTATATCATAAAGCATTTCCTTGGCATTGACAATGTGATCATTTCCATGTGTTATGTATTTATTAATGACAGAAAGTAGCCTGTGATCTTCAAAAAGGGTTTTATCTGGCACATAAAGCTTTACTACTCAGGATTGCCCAACAGCAATATGCAATATTTTTGCTGATGGAAAATATTTTGGGAGTGAGCTATAGGTCATGTGCGTTGCCTCATTTAATTAAAATGACTGGGACACATAATTACTATCAGTGAGAGACAGACTGAGGGGGAGGCGTTTCTTTAGTCTGCACTACATGTCAGAGCCTCCAGACTACACTAAACCTTTATAGTTATTATTTACATCTCTGTAGCTCCACTGACAGATTACACACTTAAACCAACCGCTCTTTCCAGTGTTCTTATCCAGTGTTCTTTAATTTTTTGGTTTAACCTTGATGTTAAAATAAAAAAGATGCTCAAATAAACCAAATGATTCCTTGGGTCTTTAAAGTCAGAGAGTCATTTGAGTCATGAGTCTTAAATAAGGCACTGTACAGTTCAAATATTATTCACAACTTTTGAATTTGGGGGTTAATACATGTAATATAAAAAGTCTGGAGCTGCCTTTTGTCTCTTTTCACATTTGTGTCTTTTCTATTAGTTTTTTTTCAGAAATTAAATGACAAATAATGTTATATTCTTATCTATCTGTATCTCTCTATCTATAGATAATAATTACATGTAGAAATTATTATTATTATTATTATTATTATTATTATTATTATTATTATTATTATTATTATTATTATTATTATTATTATAACAATAATAATAATATTTTTAGTGTTGCTCCTAACATATTTGCCATCTAGTCTATAAGATTTAAACCTACTCTGTAAGTTATAGAGTTTTTAAACTAATACTACTAATAATTAATGATTGTTATTATTAAAGTTATTATTACACTGTAGATAAAAATATGAAAAGTAATTCAGAACTGTGTTGCAAAATGAGAACAGGGATTTGAAGTTATAGTAGTGAAAAAAATAAATCAGAGTTAATAAGAGAGATTATGAGATTATTTGAAATAAATCATTCTACTATAATACAAATAATATAAATGTGGCATATATTTGAAATGGCCACCAATTTGTCCAAAGATTGGCGGCTGCTCTAGCAAATTCAGCGCCAGAAAAAACTGTTTGATGCAAATTAGATCTACATGGGAGACATGTTTTTTTTTATTATTTATTTATTTATTTAGTTAGTTTTAGAAGATGAACCCCTTACCAACTCTGAAGCATGATTGTGAACATGTGGTTTGGGTGTCTTTGCTGCCTCAGGGACTGGGCAGCTGACAGTCATTGCTTCAGCTATAGCTTCTATCAAAACATATCAAAAAGTACTTGAAGCTGATTTTAGATCAAGTCATGATATACTGGGAATAGAATGTGAACCTTTCAGAAAGACTAACATTGCACTATAAGACATGTTACCATTGTTAATTAACACAACTGAATTGCAGTAAGTGAGGTCAATTAAATGTTATTATGTAACTGGTAAATTATAAAGTTACAGAGCAGAAGCCACATGCCAGTTGTGGCTCTAAAGTTAAACAGTAGACACAGGTAATGCCATCTTTCCAAAAGCTGAAGTTTATCTGAAGCTAGTTTGTTCAGGATAATGGCCCTAGATACATTAGCAAATGGACCCAGGAATCAACCCAGGAATAACATAAAATAACAATTTTTAAAAACCCATTAAAAAGCTGGATTTGCAAAAAGCAGTACAGGCAAGAATATCCTCAACTGAGAGAATTTTGCAAGAAGGAGAGATAAAAGAAGGAAGGAGGTTTATGAGTTTTTCATATGACTGTATGTATTTGTTTAAAAATGTTCCTAAGAGCCTTTTTGGCTTTAACTAAGCACTTTTGGTTTCTTGTAATCCAGAGACTACAACAAATCTGTTTCCCCTCAATGTTTATATTTCCTAATGTATCCAAATGAATATGGAAACGGCATCTTCCTAAAAGCTGGAGCATACGTGTAAGGTCACATTCCAAACTCTTTCATCCAACTCCTCATCTCTTCCATTCCACCAGTGACTCTTTAAACCATGTTGTAGATGCCAGATGCCATAAATATAATGATTTCAAAGTATTTTAATAAATACATAAAGCTTTTCTTTCTCTTGTTTTTTGAATATAGCTTGTGAAATTGCTTAAATGTTTTACTTTTTAAAAATTAACATTTTAAAATAGGTGGGGTGTATATTATAAGTTCAATAGTCTGTAGACTTGTGCTTTTATATTCTAAACATATATTCTATGTTTGCCTTTGACAGAAAATTCTGTGAAGTTTTTATAAGGTACAATTGACCAGTAGGTATGTCAGTATATGTCCGTAAGGAATACAATGACATATTTAATACAGTATTCAATGGAGGGCACTAAGTAACATAGGGTATCATGTAGCAAAGAGCTTTTATGTAGCTGAAACAGGTTCAACTTGCATTTGGTCATCTTGTATTCCCTTAGCAACAGCAAATAGGGTATTTCTAGCATAAACAATAAAAGCACTTTGATTGTTGATTGTGTTACAGGATTAACACCTGTATTATTTCAATCACTCTCTAGGCACATGTAACATAGCACCACTTTAATGCCTATAAATAAAAGTTTGACATGGTAGATAAGTACAGATTCAACGTGTTGAGGTTCTACAGTATTACAGTAAGTCTTAGTTCACCAGTTCACTAACTATTATCCGATGTTGACCATAGGAGGTTCCCCTACTGAGCTTTGGTTCCTCCCAAGGTTTCTTCCTAAGTTCAGGGAGTTTTTCTCGCCTCCATCGCCTTGGCTCATTCGGGGCTCGGACCCGGACCTTGTAAAGCTGCTTTGTGGCAACATCTGTTGTAAAAAGTGTTACAGAAATAAAACTGTACTGAATTGAATTGAGTTACCTGATGCACTTGCATCACATGACACAAGTGACTTGAATTCTTACAGCTCCTTTTGCAAAGACCATGTTTATACAGTGGGGCAAAAAAGTTCTTGGCAGTCATCAATTCTGCAAGTTGTTCCACTTAAAAGATGAGAGGTCTGTAATGTTCATCATAGGTTCACTTCAACTGTGAGAGACAGAATTTTTAAAAATGCAGCAATTAACATTGGATGATTTTAAAAGAATTTACTTGTATAATGGTGCAGAAAAACAGCCCCAAAGCATAATGTTTCCATCCCCATGTTTCACAGTTGGTATGGTGTTATTGGGATGCAACTCAGCATCTTCCCCCTCCAAACATGGCAAGTGGCGTTTTAACCAAAGAGTTCCATTTTGGTCTCATCTATCCACATGACAATCCTGGCAAACTTTAGACGCTCTTAGACATGCGCTGGCTTAAGCAGGGGGACCTTTCAATTAATTTCAATGTTTAATTTCAATTAAAATTTCACTAATTTTGTATTATGTTAATACATGTGTGTAAAAAGTAGCTTAAAGTAGCTCAATTCACATGAATTAAAGTGATTACAATTTATTTTAATATTCCACTCATGTAGTTGAATCTTATAAAGTTTACATTTTATTCTGCTAAGCCTTTGGGTAAATTAAGAATAGTAAAGCCAAAGTGTGTTTCTGGGGCACTTCCTTTAACAGCAGATGCAATAATACTGGCTAGACAGAGGCCCAAGTTGGTTGACAACTCGACTGTTTTAAAAGACCTGTTACATCCTGGAGGTTAAAATGAGCTAATCAGGTGGTAATATGTGACGTTTATGTGATTATCTAAAAACCTCACTTTTTATATCAGATGCAGTTTAACTGGGTATTGAAACCATGTAGGCACATTTATTGCGGCACCTTTAGCATTGGAGGCTAAGGGTTATCTTTAACACTTGAGTACCAATTAAAGCATTGTGTTTCTCTCCACAGGCAAAACAGAAACTTGAGCGCTGTCCATCACCTCCTCATATTCAAGAAGCAAACAACAGGTCAAAACAATACAAAGGCATCATTGGACAAAGCAGGAATTCCAAGGATCTTTCACAGCAATGGCATCTCAGGTGGCTTTTAAGCTAACTACAATGGTCCTCTTAAAAAATAAAAAGTGGTGCTAAATCATTTTAATAGACAGACGAATCTTAGAGAAATGGACTCATAATCTATAGTATATAATAGACATTCCAAAATATTCCATTTTATTTCGGAACACACTCACAAAACATTTACAGTTTTCATAGGTGGAAAAGTACTTAACTACTGGTCATTTCTCTTCCATGGTGAAAGTGAAAAAGAATATTCCTCACTGGAAAAGGAAGTTTAACTTGAAAGATCTCATTTTGCTCTGTCCAAAGAGGGTATAAGTGTAAATATTTACATTTGGCTTGTGTGTAAAGCTATGACTATGCTATGACCTTCTGAGCTCTGGACTTACTTTACTCATGCAGACCATCACCCAAGCCCCTACTCAACAGCAGCTTATTACCGCTCTTCTTTCTTGCGTTCTTTTGTCCTCAGCTATTTTTGTTACTCTCCCCAGGGCAACTAAACGAAACTTGCTAACACATTCCAAAGGAGCTTTGAGCTTTAATTTTCAAGAACAAAAGCAGTTGCCGATCTGCAGCTGCACAATAGACTGCAACCACCATGGCAGTGTAAACACATTTGAAAAACTAATATGATTCACATTGTTCGTGGATGGTTAAAAATGTTGCTGTGCCAAACTGCAAATGTGTTTCTTAGCTGCTAAAAGTCAACAACAATTTTCCAGATATATGACAATATATCATGGTAACATTGTGTCCAATAATATTTTATATTTAATGACGCCAGGCATCCAAAGTGAGATGATGCCTTCAAACTTGACAAAACTTGTTTTTCTGTTTCCTTCTCCTAAAATGCATTAACCAGAGGAACCACATTCCTGTAAAACAAATGAATTATTTATTTATCTTTTTAAAGATAAAAGTTGTTAAACACAAAAGCTATTGTAAAAGTACCTGAAGAACACAGTTACGTTCTTCAGGTACGGTATATGAAAGTTGTGTGCCATCAATACTGGTGTCCTTCCAAGCTTTTATTCAGTACAGCACCTAAAAACTACTTTCATTGATTTCATTAAAAAATATGGATTTTCATATTAGCAGATAATACCTGCTTACTTTTCATGCTAATATTTGTATATGTTATGTTTATCTTAATTAGACCATTATAAAGAGATTTTTGTGAAACAAGAAATATTGCCTACACTCAATTGTACACGTATTATTATTCTTTGAATTCTCTTGTGTTAAGGCTCTGCATTTATTTAAATTTATATCACTATTTTATACACTATTTTGGTTAGTTATAGTGATTGGTGACATGCCAAAAATATAAGGTCCTGATACTTTTTACATTTTTATTTGACACATTGTGTTACTATGTAATTTTCACACATCTGAACTGCATAACCTCTAAGCTAAACTAATTATCCTCTCTTTGTAATTAAGCATCAGTGTTTTTGACAACTGACAATATCACAATATGTTCAGAATCCTTTTGGGACATACTGTTACATAATTGATCTCGATATCGATAAATATCTTCATTTCCCAGCACTGAATGAAGAAGCACTTAAATTGTGTCCTTAGCCCAACACACAGATGATGAAATGTAATACACTACTTGTGCTTTGAAAGTGGTGTTTTGGGGAATTTTCTTGCAAGTGAAGCCTATATCAGTGTTTGTAAAAAAAAAAAAAAAAAACACCAAAAAAATATTGTTCTCTTGTGCCAACATGAAAAGTTCCCTATAAGTATTATATGGATGATATTAGGATTGATGATGTGCACATGTTGGCCACTTGAATGGCTTCGTTATAAAGCAGCCATACCGAGTTAATAACTGAAGTAACACAGAAATAAGCGAACTTACAAAAGTCTTAAGATGTGGACATACAAAGAAGCCTAAGATTCTGACACTGGACATGTAATGTGAGAATGGGCTGCACGATATGCACACAGCTGATTGACATGTGGAATATGTGGGGACCAAGAGCTGAACAGAGGGCTGGACAGAGAGCTATGGAACTGTCTGGCTTTCCACACATCCCTCAGCAGGAGTATCACAGTCTGTCTGGCCTGCACTACACCTCTTCCTTTTCTGATGCTGAGGACTGCTGTGATGACCTGACCAGTACAAGCTCTTCTTCAGACTACCTCTCTACGGAAAACTGACGACTGTGTTTTCCAATGTGAGACATCTGTATACTGACTGTCAAAACATTCAGGATATCTTGCTTTTCATTTTTCAATTAATGTTTGATATTCAGTTCCATAACCTTATTTTACAATCTATTCCTGATAGCTGTTAAGTCTTCACTTTACTTAGTCTAACATGTCCAACTTTAATGACAAAACATTAGTGAAACTAAACACATAGTTATACATTCACATGAACTCAACCAACATGGCAACGCCCTTCACCATAGCATCCGAACTTTTGCCCATTGAAACTCTCTACAACTGAGAATTACAGCATATTCATTAACCTAGACTTAGTCATCCCGGGCTAAAATGTTCTGCCATACAAGCATTAAGAGACAGTTTATGTTTTACCTTTCATGACCTATTGCGGTGAAGATATTTGCTTTCTCATTTTACAGCCTAATTTAGCTTTGTAGCGAAAGAACATTGTAAGTGTCAAATTCACAAACCACTGCTGACAACATTATATTTTGTTATTGTTTTTTTGCCTACTCATGACTACATGCCCGCATCATCATATCATTGTATGAATTGTATGTTTTGCCTTAATGATCTGATGTTTTTCCTAATTTAATTCCTAATTTTTGTTAATAAAAAGCAATGGTTTAAAAGCTAGTACTGGCATGAGAAAAAGGGAATACATGCATGGTTTTTATTTAGCATTTTCACCAATATTTAAATAGCAGTAATACTTTTTTACTTAAGCAGTAGAACACCAGGGGCAATATCAACATCATGTCTGGTTCATTTATCTATTTTAATGTCTTCTGTCAAAAGGTACTTTACCTCAAGTGCCATTTTGCAGCCATTGTTGTTACTCGTCAAGCAATGTTTAGATTATAATAATACCCTGCAATCAAATATAGAAACACAGGCTGATTGTTTTTCAGACGTTCTGCTTGGGGAATTTTATTAATATGGCACCATCATTAGCCCACAGTATGTTATAAATACTTTCATATTTGTGAACGCTTTCATTTTTGTAGTTTCCCTATGTTAAGTTACTGCATCCCTACAAACATGCTTATATGTTTTAAGAATATTTTGCTAGGTGTCCCTAAACTTTTGATTTGGTAATGTGTGTATATATGATGTTCTTGTTCAAGATTTCTGTTCAATACAGAAAGTGCATTGAAAATATATTCATATCTATAGGCATGCTCATGCATAAAAAGCATGGCATTATGATTTTTTGTTAGTTCTCTTCTGTTTTGTTTATTATGTACAATTTACACAAAAACTAACAATATTGTAACTGTGTCACACAAGTCATATGGAATAATGACTTTCACAACTGTCAATGGGCCTAATGAATCCACCCACATCATCATACACAGTTATTAAACATTGCAAGTGCATGTGTAAATCACAGTGAATGTGGGGGATTTTTTGGCTTTTAGGCTGATATTACACACTATAAAAAGTAAAAAAAGGAATAAGATATTGATACATTCTTAAGGGTGGTGGACTGTGAGTTCTAGCTTGAGGATGTATGGTAGCATCGACTAGAGAAACATGATAGACCCTATACTGAGACCTCTTAGCTTTGAAGCAGGAACTACAAACACATCCATTTCCTCTGTGTAATGTGTAGGAACCTTAAAAGCAACATAAACTCTCATTACTTGATCCTGTCTCGTAATCCTTCTCTTTTGCTGAATTTAAGACTTCAGCCATAGCTAGTTATGCAACCAAAAGCATAAACGTACTGTTTATCATCCACTTTAAGTTTTAAAATAAATAATGATTTCTTATGTCTTTGATGATGCCATTCACTTGCAATCTGACTAGCACATCCCCACACAGTCTTTTTTCCCTTCAGTATGGGCCCGGACACTGTCTGACGCTGGAGAGTAAATGAGCCATATCCTGCATTTTCCTGGTATGTCGCTACTTGTAAATGCGCTACTTTTCACAAATACATTCACAAGTACATTTTTTGGCAAAAAAATTGTAAATTGTGCTATTTAACAGCTCCCATGCTACAGTATGAAATATATTTAAACAATGATTCAACAAGCAGGGAGAATTTGATATTTGATATGGTATAAAATATCCTCATTGAAACAGTTAAAGAAGTCACAAATCATTTTCTGTGTTGAGATACATATACTAAATGATAGGCATATCCTTATAGGAAAGTCAAATCTTTTTTGTAACCAAATTTCCGAAAAGCACATCAATGAGGAATAAGAATAAAAACCATGCATGAAAATATGGTTTCTTTCTGAAATGAGTTCTTAAGCAACATCAAATAAGGGAATATGATATAGCGAATCAATTCAATAACATCTGCAAGATCTGTCTTGCTTGTGTACAGAGCCAGGAGAATGTTGCAACATTGTCCATGCTTCAAGAAACATCCTGCCTCCTGACTAGTCTACAGATTACTACTCTGGTCTAAGCCAGTTCTGCCTCCACCTCATTTGGTCACCACACAACAATGATAACAGTTTATACATAAGCAGAGAAGAAAAAAAATCATTTAGGACTTAAGATCCTATTCAAATAGGCTAACACATAATGACTTCAGTTGAACAGATAAAACTCTCTATCATTTTTGTATCAGTTAAAGTGTTTTGTTTTATATTATTTCTGTCAGAATCAATTTCTTCTATCTTCCAGATGGTAATGGCAAAGAAAAAAATGTGTAGCCTTTTAATATCAGTTAATGTAGCAACATTATGTAATTATTTACGAGCAGGAGTTTAGCATACTCTGTTCAAGAGAAACATGGGAAAAACCAAATGAGTATATCGCATTAAAAAAGGATAGTCCTCCTGGATACAGTTATATACATCAGCCTCGTCAATCTGGCAGAGAAAGGACATTAAGTAGTGGATGCTTATAACATTCCATAAGAATTTGAATTAGATAGAAGTAGTTATTTGATCGCTGGTAAAAACCTTTTGGATTTTTTCACATACCTTTTCAATAAGATCTTTATAAATAGATTTATATGAAAACAAAGATTTCACATTTAATTAATCTTGAGCCAAAGAATCAGCATTTTCCATTAACTCCCTATTTCACTAAGCAGTATATGCTATGCATTTAGGAGCCCTCAGCCAGATCCATGAATCTTGTGCACTTTGTTGTACACAATTTCAGACTCTGTTTTACATTACAGGGAAATCATAGATTTTTGAGGGGTGGCTCTGGGCTTTAACAAAGACATTCCATAACCCTCCATTATGACCATCAGTTTCTTTACTGTGGTCAAACACCTCCATCTTTGATTTGTCTGTACAAAGCACACTATTCCAAAAGGTCTAGTCTTTGCTTCAGTGTTCTTTTGCAAACTGCCTTCATGTTGTTTTGGAAAGCAGAGGCTTTTCTTGGCGCATTTCATTCCCAGGTCAAATCTGTCCAATCTTTTTCTGATTATAGCCATAAGCATTTTCACATCAGCATTTGCAAGAGTTACCAACAAATCCCTTGATAAAATTTTTGGGATTGTTGGAGAATGAATGTGGAACACCTGATTAAAATCTGAAGAGCTTTACAATGTGATACATGTAAGGATGTCCTTTTCCATGTGAGTGATCTGTTTTGTTTTCTTTATTAACACTATATTGCCAAAAGTATTCACTCATCTGCCTTTACATGAATATAAACTTAACTGATATCCCATTCTTAATCCCGAGGGTTTAATATGATGTCCACCAACTCTTTGCAGCTATAACAGCTTCAACTCTTCTGGGCAAGCTTTCCACAAGGTTTAGAATTGTGTTTATTTTTGACCATTCTTCCACAAGCATATTTTTGAGGTCAAACACTGATGTTGGACAAGAAGGCCTAGTTCGCAGTCTCCATTCTAATTCATCCCTAAGGTGTTCTATCGGGTTGAGGTCAGGACTCTGTGCAGGCCAGTAAAGTTCTTCCACACCGAACTTAATTAGCCATGTCTTTATGACCTTTCTTTGTGCACTGGTGAGCAGTCATGTTGGAACAAGAACTGTTTCAATAAAGTTGTGAAACATGAAATTGTCCAAAATCTCTTGGTATGCTGAAGCATTCAGAGTTCCTTTCACTGGGGCCAAGCCCAGCTCCTGAAAAACACCCCCACACCATAATCCCCCCTCCATCAAACTTTACACTTGGCACAATGCAGTCAGACAAGTACTGTTCTCCTGGCAACCGCCAAACCCAGACTCGTCAATCAGATTGCCAGATGGAGAAGCATAATTCGTCACACTGAGTACTAAAGTCCAGTGGTGGCGCTTTACACCACTGCATCCGGTGCTTTGCATTGCACATGGTGACCATGGAACCCCATTCCATGAAGCTCTCTACGCATCATTCTTGAGCTAATCTGAAGGCCAAATGAAGTTTGGAGGTCTGTAGTGATTTCTTTTGCAGAAAGATGGTGACCTCTCATTTTACGTGGCCTATCACTTCGTGGCTGAGTTGCTGTTGTTCCCCATCACTTTGTTATAATACCAGTGACAGTCGACTCTGGAATATTTTGTAGTGAGGAAATTTCACAGGTGGCATCCTATCACAGTACCTCACTGGAATTCACTGGTGGAATTTTTTCACAAATGTTTGTAGAAGCAGTCTACTTGAGATTATACAGTTATGCACTTGTGGTCATGGAAGTAACTGAAACCCATGAATTTAATTTTGATGGGTGAGTGAATACTTTTGCCAATATAGAGTATTTAAATAAAGAAAGGCTACAAAATGACCAATTTGTGTGGGGAAAATATCAATGACGTCTAGAAATGTTTGTATAACTGAGAGTTTTAAAGTATAGAGAAGTGCCCCATTATGAAATATGAAACACAGATTCCAAACAGCACTACGGGGAAAGAGGGAGGGAAAAGTGGAGCGTCTGGGTGAAAGTTGTGGGTCAGATTTCCTGCTTCCCCCACCCGTCCACTCTCTTTTTATGAGTCAGTGCAGCACATACACTTCTGCAACTTCTGTATATAAACCCGCCGCGGACTTCTTCACGATTCCTTCACCCTGAGAGAAATATGCTGGTCAACCCGGTTTTCTCGTGCTTCGTATTTTACGGCTCGCTTTCGATACTGAAGATGTTCGTCATCGCCATCATCACGGGACAAGTGAGGCTGCGGAAAAAGGTATTTTTCTACTGAAAATAGTTCAGTTTCAGCTTTGTAGTTTTAGTGTTTTGGCAGGCTGTGAAAAAAGCAAATGGAGAAGTAACACTGCATGTCTGTGGACAGGCTTTCGCCAATGTTGAAGACGCGATGAGGCACGGAGGAGAGAAGTTTTGCCGTGAAGATCCAAACGTAGAAAGATGTAGACGGTGAGCAAACGTTTACCACAGTAGACCCTCAAAATGTGCACGTGCGCCGAAGTTTCTCGAACACTTTGCCACGTATGTGTTTAATAAAATGTGCAGGAAGGCAGGAGGCCCACTACATTGACTTATATGGCATGTTGTGGCCTGATGACCATCACAGGGTTAAACGTGGTGAAGTTTGCAGACGAATTCGTCTGTAGATGTGAAATATCTTTGACTGGTTATCTGGTTTGACGCCAGCTTAAGACATGGAGGGATGAGGGGGCCTCCACTGTAGTGAATGTACTAGATTTAAACATCTTTTTTTGCTTTTGACAGTTTCAATATATGCTGTATTCGTGTGGAAATGCGGTTAAATGTATGTTGTATTCGAGTAAATGACGTTTTACAGTATGACCACCTTCTTTTCCAAGGATATTAAGTTCCATTCTGCTTTGTAAGGGTCTGTAGTTTGGTCACTGTTCAAATTTGTGAGGAAATCATGCATTTTGACCCCAGGGATGGGAGAAATGTTTTTCTTGCTCTGAAAACGTTTCCATGTGTAATCTCATTTCCAGATTCCAGGCCTACCCCCACATCTTCCCCATCTAACATTTCGATAAATACACACAAGGAGCTTTATAGCAATGGGCATCTTTATTAAATCAGTTAGGAGGTGACTCAGTATGTAGAGTTTATTTAAAGCTATTTGTTTTATTTCTTTATTTCAAATTATTATGTTTTTCCCACCAAAGTTTTTCCAATTTTTCGCTACATTTACACAGCAAACACAATGGAACCCACAAGGTTTCTTTGGAGTAATACCACATTTGAGTATGTGCTTCTTTAAATAACACATTTCTTCTTTGCAACTGAGACCTGCAACATTTAAAGAACTTACACATAATCATTTAAAGATCTTATATAAGATCTCATCATAAATAAATACAGAATGTGATGATTGCAAATCATGTAAACTCATATTTACAGTCTTATGCAAACGTTTGGGCACCTCTTGATACATTTTTGGTGATTTTGTAATTGAAAAAAGATATTAACACAGACACATTTTTTTTAGTAAACATTGATGCATAGTTACTTTTATGCCTTAAATTGAACAAAAATAAAACATTATTATGACACTTGCAAAAATTTGGGCACCCTAAAAGTTCCAAAGTCTCTATTTACTTCTTTTTACAAGGTAAATCAGCTCATTAGATCTGATGCATAGCTACAGCTGTCATTAGTAAATGTTCCAAAGCTTTACAAATACTCTCACTCTTCAAACCTTGTGCAGACACTTGTGAACACTCAACAATCATGGGTTCCTCTAAGCAGCTGTGTAAGACTCTGAAAATGAAACTTATTGATATCCACAATGCAGGAGAAGGCTAAAAGAAGATAGCAAAGCATTGTCAGCTTACAGTTTCCACAGTGAGAAATGTAATTAAGAGATGACAGTTCAGGGGAACTGTGGTGATCAAGATAAGATCTGGAAGAACAAGAAAACTCTCTGAGAGAACTGCTCGTATGCTGGTCAGAAAGTCAAATGAAATCCCCATTTGACTGCAAAAAAACTGCAAGAAGATTTAGCAGACTCAGGAGTGGTGGTGCACCGTTCCACAAGACCTTCATGGAAACGTTAGCAGAAGAAAACCGCATCCCCATAATTAAATCCAACATCAGAAGTATTGAACAGAACATATACTGAAGCCTGATGTGTTTTGGAAACAAGTGCTGTGGACTAATGAAGTTACTAAATACTTATTATGTATGGTACCCAAACTGACAGTGTCATAATGTTTGTATTTTTAAAAATTTGTTTAATTTATGGCATAAACTATAAAGTAAATATGCATCAATGTGTTCTGAATATAGTGTGTATTTTTTCAAGTCCTAAAAAGACTGTATTAACTTCTTTTCAATTACAAAATCACCAAAATCTGTTATTTATCAAGGGGTGGCCAAACAACATAAATGCTGAAAATAAATGTTTCATGAGAAATATATTCTCATTTTTAATCTAATACACATTTTTAATACTCATAATCTAATACTCATTATCATTTTCAATCTAAATTTGAAAGGTAAATGTTGTCCCATATTTGCCCAATATAGGATTTCAAATTGTATATTTGATTGGTCAGAAAATAGTACAGTGACCCCAGTCCATCTTAAGTGAACTCAGGCCCAGTAAAGGCAGCAGTGTTTGTAGAGTTTTAACTCACATTTGTGGGTGAAGCAGTGAACTGTGCTCACAAAGAATGATTTTGGAAAGTCAATTTAGTGATTTCCACTACCTGAGGACCTGAAAATCACAGCCATCCAATTGTGGGTCTGTCTGTGTGTGTGTGTGTGTGTGTGTGTGTGTGTGTGTGCGTGTGTGTGTGTGTGTGTGTGTGTGTGTGTGTGTGTGTGT
>JBBIGC010168298.1:0-15826 GCA_037576955.1 Lepidarchus adonis
CACTTGAAGGCTCTCATCATCTACGTAGAAGAAGTTCTTTGATGGCTTTAAGGTGACCTCAAAGGTTGGCAGCACTGCAGAGTAAGGCTTAGGTCAGTATGTGTATAAGGGTCCAGCAGATATACTTTCATTGTGTGAATGTAAGGCCTTGTCCACACGTGCATTCAATTCAAAATGATAAACAAACATGCTCTTAGTGACCATTTTAGTGCAACTTGATTGACTTCAGTATGACATGTACATTCATTTGTTTCCCCACAGCCCAGACTGTAATGCTACGTTTCCACCTGTAGCAGCAGTGATGAGGAGGTGGATTTTATATATAGTATCATATAAGATTTTGTGGGGGTTTGGTGTGTTTAGGGGGGTTTGGGGGAATTTGTCTATGTGTGTGTCTATGGGACAATTTTGGGTAGTTTAGGTTGATTTGTGTGGGTTTTGGGGTGGATGGCTGGACTCACCATTGTCGTGCTTTGCGTTCTGTAGTGCTGTAGTGGCTTCGGTGAGCTCAGTCGTCCACAGTTCAGTTGGGTTCTGATGACTAAATGCTCTGGGCTATGCCAGTTGTAGGCGAACTTGGTTTCGAGTTCTTTTCAGAGCTTATCAAACTTATGGGCCGCTGCCCAAGCCGGAAAATCATCACAATATATAATTGCTATTTTGTAAATAGTTGCTATTTTGAGGAATATTTTTAACATAAAGATGTTCAGCTCAGAATAGAATGATTATAACTTTATTAGAGCCGAACCCTGACGTTCTTATATTAAAAAACCTTTTCATACAGGGTTGTAGGCAGAGACAACCTCTCACTGCAAAGCATGTGAAGACTCAAGGGATATATTCAGTCCTGCGGAACGGTAGATTAACTTTGTGCAACTTCGGATTTTGGCAGAAATGTGACACTTGAAAAACACTTGATTCAGACGTGTGGAAAAGGAGTCTCACCATATTCTTTAACCTCAAACTCAGCAGTGAAGTTTGTTTGTGGCAAGTTCCTGTACTGTGCTGCTATGGACCATATTCCAGGGCTTGGAAAAAAGCAACATTTCACATTAGATTGCATCACAAATATTCTCTGAAGGATCATGATGCTGATCAGTGAAACCATAGGAGTGTAAATCTACAGCCAGCATTACCACAATGGTACCAACCTGGAAATTTGAGGGATATTATACTGCCCAGTCATACTTCCTTGTTTAGTGTAGAACGTGTATCTTGCAAATGTGATTCCTTGAGGATTCTATGTAATAAAAATAAAATAAAATTAGAGACCAAAAGTCCTTCACATGGTATTATTTTTTAACAGAGAACATAGCCCAGTTGTAGAGCTTCTCAGCTGTCACACCACCAGCCAATATGCCACTATATGATGGCAGATTAACACTCCCCATCCTCCCATCCAATCACTAAATAGGTACATTTCACATGCATTATATTAAAATATATTGACAGACGTACCAAGCATCTTCATGATAATTAATTACGGATGAATTTCAGAAATGCTGAATGTTCTGCTCATGGTTGAAGGCAAGCATATTTATATAGTACATTAATATACATAGAGATGTTTCAAAATGTATTACAGAGTTCAGAGTTCAGAGTAAGCAAGAGAAAAAAAAGAAAGCAAAAATAAATAAATATGTCTAAAAAGCAGTTTAAAATATAACATATATACTTTGAACCATAGGTTTAACCTAGAAAATCCCTATTGAGTAGAGTAGCTGGTGAGGTACTTACGATGACTTCAATATTGATTCCACTCTGGTCAAGCGGCTGCAGATCAGGGGTCAGTGAGAAGACTCTATATAGGACTGGAGAAGGATGGACACACATACGGGTCAATTTCACTTTCAAACCTACTTTTCAGGCCAGCCATATTTTCAGAGAAGAAGATAGAAAGGATTCATATTGAGGCTTGTTAGAGCAGTGACGATTAGTTCATTCGTGTTTTGTGATTCTTTCTATGTACGATGAGTGTTCGGTTGAGGACTTTGATGCACTTCAGAATTTGGCCCAATAGGGGGCACTGTTTAATATTTTAAAGGTGAGCTACTGGGTTGTACCTGTGGTGCCAGGTGTGTAGATGCTCTTGTCAGTCTGGATGAATATGTAGCCTGACTGGAAGGAGACCATGACCACCTTCTCCAGCACACTGCCGGGAAAGTAGGCCTGCAGGTACACGTACTGCTTCTCTAAGGGGTCTTCACCAAATATGTTCCTGTTTTCTGGAATCTGAGTGAGAAAATTTTAACTGTCAAAATTCAAGGTGTTTGTTTGTCACATGTCTAGGTATACACGTAAGCAGTGAAATGTATCCTGATCCATTCCAAAATTAATCCAAAGTTGAGCTAGCTTAATTAAAGAAAAACTACTTAACTAAAAGTTAAAACTAAAACTTAGTTATCAATAAGACAAAATCAAGTAAAAATAAAAATAAATAAAATTAATAAATACAAGGATAAGCCAGCTAGAATGCAAGCAATTAAATTAATCCAAAGATATCAGTTGTTGAATTATACCACTGACAGAATACTGCAGCACGGATAAGAGAACTGTAAATGAAGGAGAATCACAGATACAGATGTGCAGAGTAAAGTGCAGGTGTGCAGTGTCCAGTGTTATGACCTGTAGAGTGATGAAGTGCACAGACAACAATGTTGGAGTCCATGAAGATCCTGATGGGCCAGGTTCTGAATAAACAGCAGTTCCCAAACCAGCACATGATGTACTGAGTCAGGTGATGTTCTCCACAGTGCCTATGTAAAGTCTTTAGGATTTTTAAAGAGACTCCAAATTCCCTAAGTTGTGAGGTGCTACAGGTGCTGCTTTGCTCTTTTGGTCTAAACGTGAATGTGTTCAGACCATGTCAAGTCCTCTGAGATGTAGACACACAGGTATTTAAACCAGTTCCACAGGAGTCCCACTCATGTTCAGGGGCTTGTCGTCATGCTTCTGTCTCCTGCTGAAGTCCACCACCAGCTCCTTGGTCTTGCCAATGTTCAGCTGGAGGTGTTTGCCCTGACACCATGATGCCAGGTTCTCTACCTCTGCCATGTTTGCACCCTCATAATTGTTTGAGATGAGACTCAGCACCACTGTGTCATCCGCAAACTTGACAATGGTGTTGGTGATATGGGACCACAAAGTCATGGGTATAAAGGGAGTACAGCAGGGGACTGAGCACACACCCTTGTGGAGCTCCTGTGTTGGCCACTACCAGAGCACTGAAAAATTACCTCCAGTGGCCACAAATGTGCATGTGTCTGCTCAAACCATCAGAAACCGACTTTATGAGGGTGGTGTGAGGGCCCGACGTCCACAGGTGGGGGTTCTGCTTACAGCCCAACACCGTGCAGGACCTTTGGCATTTGCCAGAGAAACTAAGATTGGCAAATTCACCACTAGTGCCCTGTGCTCTTCACAGATGAAAGCAGGTTCACACTGAGCACATGTGAGAGACATGACAGAGTCTAGAGACACCGTGGAGAACGTTCTGCTGCCTGCAGCATCCTTCAGCATGATCGTTTTGGCAGTGGGTTAGTAAAGGTGTGGGGTGGCATTTCTTTGGGAGCCGTACACTACTGAGCCTCATTTTGACTTGTTTTAAGGACATTACATTAAGTTGGATCCGCCTGTGGTCTGTTTTTCCACTTCAATTTTGAGTGTGACTCCATATCCAGACCTCCATGAGTTGATAAATTTGATTTCCATTGATCATTTTTGTGTGATTTTGTTGTCAGCACATTCAACTGTGTAAATAACAAAGTATTTCATAAGAATATGTCATTCATTCAGATCTAGGATGTCTTATTTTTGTGTTCCCTTAATTTTTTTAGCAGTATATTAGTTCAGGCATTAAAATTACACACAGTATCTCAGATCTGTTTCAGAAGAATTGTACCCCTCGTATTTATCAATTAAAATCAGATTTTAAGAAGTGGAATGTCACAACCCTCCTTCTTGGGTAGAATTAATTGTACAAAAAAAATCCTCCCTATATTTGAATGTTTTATTTATTTTCAAAGCATATTTGAATCATTATATCAAATGGTATCCTCCTTTACATGGATATCATTTCAGACACAAAGGGCTTCAGGAGGATTAGCCCTTTCTAATTTTTTGTATTATTTCTGAAATGATATGATACATTATACAAAAAATATCCAGACCGGTTTATTTGCAAGCTCTGAAAAGAATTCTAAACTGAAGGGTTCCCGGGGAGGTGTGAGGTTGAAACACTGAAGGCAGGAATCGAACCCGGGCTGGCGGGTTCAATGAACGAGGAAACAGACTGAGCTACGGAAGACTGTTAGGTCAGTGCGCCCCTAACAGAGCATTTAGTATCAGAACACCCACCCAAACTGAACTAATCTGGCTGAACTCACCGAAGTCACCACCGGCCACAGTGAGGGTGAGCTCAGCCACCCACCCTTAAACCCACACAAAACAACTGAAACCCAAATAACACACACTCTCCAACAACAAACACAATAAATCCCCAACAGTCCCCAGGACACACACACAAACATATGCAAATTCAGCACCCGCTCTGACCAATCCCCAGCTGCGCTATGATATATTATATATCCAGTTGCTGCAGTTGCTGGTCTGGGTCAAGTTTTGACAACATCTAGACAGATTTGTCCATGTATAGTCCTATACATATATAATAAGCATCAGTTACCCATTTAAACCGTGTCCTGTTTTTACAGTCACATAGACTAGTTATCAATAACTTTAGTATTCTTTACATTAATTGAACTTTTGCCTCATTTACCAAGTTTTCTTACAAAAATAAACTGCCAAACTCATTATGCATAGTATAAATACATAGCCAATGAAATACATTTAGCCTCTAACCTGAAATGCAGAATAATATACATTACAGAAGGAGACTGTACCAGATGAATAAAGATTAGACATTATTTTAGACAATCAGTCGAAAGGTATGATCTGCAACATTTATAATGTATTAATATCAAACAGCCATGTAATAACAGACAGGATTCATATCTGAAATACATTTTTCTACATCACAAACTGCCGTGGGGCTAAAAAATAATTCAAAAAGTGTTTATTATTGGTCAGCAGTCAAGCATCACTGACCTTTATGGTCACAAGTCCCTGGTAGTTGTTCGCAGCGTTGAGGACCACTGATGTAGATGCCAGCAGTTCTGACTTCTGTGGAAAGTTCTTCACAGCAATATTCACATTGATGTCTTCTCCAGCATAATCCTGGGCCTCCACAAACACATTCTC
Source organism: Lepidarchus adonis (assembly GCA_037576955.1). Taxonomy (NCBI): domain Eukaryota; kingdom Metazoa; phylum Chordata; class Actinopteri; order Characiformes; family Lepidarchidae; genus Lepidarchus; species Lepidarchus adonis. The sequence continues at coordinate 5,260 of JBBIGC010168298.1, forward strand.
AGAGCTGCCCACCCTCAGTATGTTGGGTGCAGACATAATGTTCCTAAGGAGAGAAAATATCAAAGATGTTTATTAATAATTATATATATATATATATGTGTGTGTGTGTGTGTGTGTGTGTGTGTGTGTGTGTGTGTGTGTGTGTGTGTGTTTTACTTTGCATTCATTGTCATTCTTAAAGAAACAAGATGAAGAGGAAGCCTTATATTAACAGAAAAACTGGAATCCGGATGTATGCACAGGGTTGAGATTTTACTTTAAATAAGAAACAGCAAATAAATATGAAAAAACATAGTCATAACAGATTAGATACCTAAAAAAATTGATACCCAGAAGATATTATACAGAAAAGAGTTACTCACAACAGAACATTTGGGGAAAAGACAAAAGTCTTGAAACAAACACTAGGGTTAAAATACAGCAGTCGATGGAAAACACCTGGCAAGGGAAGGATAACAAATAACAATGCGCAGGTGGCACACATAACACAAGGGCAGGACTAGGGCAGGGCTACAAGGACTAAGGACTAAGGCATGAGAACAGGAAACCCACGATGAAAGAAACATGAACAAATATGGCATGACACATATATGGATGGAGCTAGATATATATCAAACATAAATAAAATATGTATTATATTTATTAAGGAGTGTTACTGGGAAAAGTAGTGTGGTGTGGTCTGGTGTGTGATTTCCACACCGGCTTTGGAAGAGCATTCCGGAAATGTTGTGCTGCTGTTTTGAAAGATTTACAAATGATCAACAAATTATAAACAAAAGGGGACCAAGAACAGACCCCTGTGGAACACCTTAGGGAACAGGGCTAGTACGTGATTTAGGAATGAAATATGGAATGTAGACTGAAAACCAGAAATGCTTCTGCAGGTCTGAGGATAAATATCAGCGGACAGAAGGTCACTTGTAGCTCTATCTCTCTTTGGGGCGATAAGTTTACATGTGATGTTATGTGGTGGTAACTGCCACCTCAGCCCGTGTGGACGTAGTTCAGTGATTTATCCATAAAAAACTAAGGACTGTGGGGTCCAGAGATGCACTCTGGGAAATCATCTTTGCTGCGTTGTAGGGTCAGAACAAGTCGTGTGTGTGTGTGTGTGTGTGTGTGTGTGTGTGTGTGTGTAATGTGTGTGTGTGTGTAATATACTCACAGTGGGTCACTCAGTGTGAGCAGAGGTGAGGACAGAAGAACAGCACTGATCCACAGCAGCTCCACCTGCATCGTGTCTGTTTGATCCTGAATCTGAGTACGTGTGTGGAACTGGACAGAACCGAAGCTTTTGTGCACCAACACTTCTCCCGAGGAGCCGATTAACCACCCCTCAACCCCACCCACCCCCACCCACCCAGTCCCCTCTGCCCTGACAATCTGAACATGGTTATGCAAAGGTGGAGAAAAGTGGAGCAAAGCCAAGCTGAGTGATCAGCACACTTCTGAAGCCTGTTCTTTGTGCCAAATTCATGTTTGGCTTTGGCAGTGGATTACGTTGTCATGGCGACTTATATGTTTAAGGCTGGAATCCACCAGTGCACTCAGAATCACAATCTCGTTTTAAAGCCCTGCTCCACCACCTTCCAGTTCACACAGCTTTTAAAGTCTGAACCTCATGTTTTAAAAGCAAAACAGTTGAGGTCTGATTTATTTATGTATTCAGAGTCTGATGTGGGACCATCCAATCTAACCGCCTCTACACATTGGCTTTGGATAGAAAAAATTTATCAAACCTGCTCTATTCTATAAGAATGTCCAATCACTTAAAAATTTGACCCGGTCATTAAGATATGCTAAAGGTCGACCAAAGAAAAGACAGGTGATGTGATAACATGACCTCTTGATAAGATAAGATGAACCTTAGATAAGATGAATCTTTATTAGTTTGTTAAATTTGCCCACAAATAATGGCCACAAAATAACCGATAGTCCTTATTTCAGAGCACAAAGAACACTTAAATAAGACACAGATATGCAGACAAAGGAAAGTATTATTCAAGTATTTTGAAAAACAATCTGACATTAACAGCAGAAATGGTCCTAAATCTTTTACAAAAAACACATTTTACATTAACCTCCATTATTAGTTGAGTAGTTTGCTCTGTCTGTCATTTGGAAGTAATTGCAAAGGTAAAGAAAAAAAACAAGCAGAATATTAACACAGAAACAAGGGCTCTGGAGAAAGAACTGTAGATTAACAACTAGAAGCAGTACAGCTTACCCTAACCCTAAACCCTAACCCTAAACCCTAACCTAACCCTAAGCCTAACCCTAACAATAAACCCTAACCCTAAACCCTAACCTAACCCTAACCTTAAACCCTAACCTTAACCCTAACCTTAACCCTAACCCTAACCCTAACCTTAACCCTAACCCTAACCTTAAACCCTAACCCTAACCCTAACCTTAAACCCTAACCCTAACCTTACACCCTAACCCTAACCTTAAACCCTAACCCTAACCTTAAACCCTAACCCAAACCTTACACCCTAACCCTAACCTTAAACCCTAACCCTAACCTTAAACCCTAACCCTAACCCTAACCTTACACCCTAACCCTAAACCCTAACCTTAAACCCTAACCCTAACCCTAACTCTAACCCTAACCTTAAACCCTAACCTTAAACCCTAACCCTAACCTTAAACCCTAACCCTAAACCCTAACCTTAAACCCTAACCCTGAACCCTAACACAACAGAGATCAGACATGACCAAACACGGACGTAAATTCACAGGACAATGAACAACACATGGCAGAGAAAAGGAACAGGGAGCAGGTGGAATAAACTACAGCAGGGCAGGGGAAAGGTGTGGGTAAGCCTAAATCCGAAACCCTAACCCTAACCCTAAACCCTAGCATCAGACATTAGGGCAATGGACAAACTGAGCAGTACCAGCAGAAGTCAGACAGGGTGTAGCTTAATAGCTGAAGCGAGACATGAATATGTACAAAAATGGCATTAAATTTGAAAAATACATAAAATTTAAAAAATGACGGTTTAGTGTGAAGACTTAAAAGGGTTGAGTTCTAGGGTTAATCCCAGTTTTGTTATTAATATTACATAATCTGTTATGGTCCTGTTGTTATCCCCTGTGATACTTGGGTAAATTCCCTCAATGTTATCCCAAATTTGGAAGCAGAAGTCTTTCCATCTGTGGTGCAGAGATGAAGACGAGTCCTTTCCCGTAAAAGAGGTTAGTCCTTTCCCGTAAAGGAGGTTAGTCCTTTCCCGTAAAGGAGGTTAGTCCTTTCCCGTAAAGAAGCGGGAATCTACTGTGCAAACTCAACCTTTGATTATTTGAAGTCCACTAATGATTACCCATGGGTTAGTGAGGTAAACACATACAGTGATGCTTGAAAAATTGAGAACCTTTTAAAATGTTCTACACTTTATGAATGTAGCCTACAATCTGATTTTCTAACACCTCCTAAAAGTACTTTGAGAAAGCTAAACAAATAAGATTACATATTACTTCTGCATATGGCAAAAGTAAATGAAGTAAATTATTAAGATTTCTGATTCTGATTCTGAAGTAAAGTAAATTAGTATGTGGTGTGAGCTCCTTGTGCAGCAATATCTGCAACTAAAAATGTGTGGTAAGTGTTGATCAGTCGTGCACATTCACCCGGAGGAATTTTAGCTAACTCCTCTATAAAATTCATTAATAATATTCATTATTCCATCAATGATGGCAATCCATCGAAGACCAGATGCAGCAAAAAAAGATCCAAACCAGAACACTTCCACCACCATGTTTCACAGATGGGAAAGGGATCTTATGCTGCAATGCAGTGTTGTTCTTTCTCCAAAGGCAACATTCCTCATTTACACCAAAGGTTATATTTTTTATATTTTCACCCAGAAAATATTCTTCCAGTACACTTCTGGTATTTTCTGATATAAATTGTAGTAAACTGTTAAAGGGCAGATTGTTTTGGCGACTTTGAGACTTTTTCTATTCAGACCTGTCATGCTCACTAGTGTGGTTTAGTGTTTATTATTCATAAATATTATAATAAACTAATGTTAAAGAGGCCTGTGGGCTGCATGGACGTTATATGGGTTCTTTCGTAATCTCTCTGGATTGGTGGAGGTTTCAGACACCTGCTTTACTGGATCCCTGTGCTTGAAATAGAACAGGGTATTTTCTCACACCTTTTTTAAATCTACATTTAAGACTTGGACGCTTAGAGAACACTTAAATTACGTCCCCTTTTTTCTGGTAACAGAAATAAAAAATAAATATATTATTACACACTTGGCTTCTGTTAGCAGGATGGAGAAAAAGCAAGAAAACACATGTACATTTACATATAAATATAAAAAAAGAACATGGTTGTTAACAGAAAACAAAAATATATAAAATATTTTTCCACATCAGCCCTCTAGGCATCATGGGAAAAGAAAAAGAATATGAATCAGAATGTGTACCACTCAATCAATTCAATAATCCCCATGGTACATGAATATAAATGCAATTTCACCCATGTAATCACCACATGAGCTTAAGATATAAATGACCATTTACTCATTAGGATTAATCAAGATTGACCAAATCTCATCTGTTTTCTCACAGCAGAACAGAGAAAAGGGAAGAGAAAGTGATGAAAGGAAGCAATAAGGATAGTGGTGCAGCAAGTACTTCTGGGAAATGTATCTCGCAGTAGGAGCTTCTGTAATACAAGCTGGTTAACACTGAAAAATAACTGGAATTTTGGGTAATGACACATTGCATGATGGTTACAAGTGCAAAATAGGAAACACAAATTAGTAAAAATGACTGAAAAGCTATATTATATTAGTATTGCATGTTAAAAATGTTAGGTAAACATATAATTATTAACATAAATAAACTATTATAAACTAATTCAGTTTTGAAGAGTATTTTAAACAGTATATAAGTTCAAGTTGTGTTGATCCAATCTAGTGGTTGGGAATTCGCCCTTGTGTTCACAAGGTCACAGATTCAAGTCCCAGGTTCTTTTCACCAAGGTACCATCCCACTGCTCCACGTCTGGATGGGTTAAACATCACATGGTGCACTTTTTGTGACGGTGTGTATTCAGTCACCTTCACTTCTGGAGAAACCAGCTCTGGTTTATTTATCTTCTCAGCAGACGTACTCAAGGAAATTTATGACCGGGGCTCCCAGGTCATTTCCCTTCAATATCATGTTACTTTCAAAGCAAATGAACTGTGCACATATGAACTGTTATGTTAGATAATATATATCAAGTGATATATATGATATCACTTCATACCACTGAATGGGACGTTGCCCTCAGGATTAGACAGCAGAACATTGGGGCCTAAAGTTCAGGTCTAGTTCAGTCCAGTTAATAAATCCATTATTCTGCCAAACAGTTGATTGGGAGTAATGTCCACATGAACCCAGATTCCCAGCAGAACATTGCCCTGAGTATCACACTGCCTCCACCATCTCGTCTGCTTCCCATAATGCATCCTGTTTCCAAGTCTTCTCCAAAAACGTGACCCACATGTTTACATCCTGTCCTCTATCTGTCAGTTGGTTTAATGTCATGGATTATGGATCATCTTACAGAATTGAAATGAGTTTACTCTTCAGTAGAACCTATTGGCTAAATAGGGACATTCACTTTTACTGAAATATCTGTCAGCATTTTTTATTCTATCCTGTTTTGTGTTTATCCCCATGACCCACGTTTACGCTGACCACTGTAGAAAACCAGCTCCCATAACCGCTCTGATTGGAAATGTCAGCAATTTCACATCCTTTACTGAAATAGTGTTTAAAATCAGTCAGAGGAACCTTGACTAACTTCTGAATTGCTCTGTTAACATTCAGGTCAAGAGCTAAATTAGGCTTTAGGTTTTTAATCTGTGCGAAGCCAAAGACGAGATCAACCGCTACAGGAAAATGAGTGATTATGGTAAGTGTCCAAACCTTTATTTGTGTTAAAATAAATGAATTATTAATGTTTGATAGACATAAATGATCTATTGTGATCAAAGGATTGCAGTTTAATGTCAGTTATTGTACTGGACAATGTAAAATGTTTGTGACAGAAGACTTGATTTTGGCTGCTATAAATTTTTAGCAATGTTTAGATTTTTTCTAGCTGTTAAATGGAAGCTATTTGTGGGAAATGCTTGGAGTGCAGTCATTGCCATTTTTAATTGTGAAATTTTCGAATTTGTGCCTTTATATATCACTTAGATACTGTGCTTACTTTTATGTTTGTTAAAGGTGTCTAGCATAAACCAGTCACTGCATGAAAATATCTTCTAAATGCTGATTTACTCACTAATGAGGAAACTGAAGGAAAGTTAATAGAACAGAATTTGATAATTTTGGGCCAATTATATTGGTTAATTCATCATACATTTAATATATTTTCAGTAAAATGACAAAAACTGAGATTGAAGGTTTTATTCTACTATTTATTGTTGTACTGTATATTGGAAATTAATTTCAAGACAAATTATGAGAATTAGCCTCTGTTTAAACATGGTTAGCAAGTAGTGCAGTTGTAACATCTAAAACAATTTGTAAGCATATTTTATACACTTTCTTCGAAGCTATGACTGGGAAACAGCTTCAGGTTTTTCTGAAAACAGTAAGAAAGTTTGGAATTTCATTGAGAGAGTTTAAGAAGCTCTTATTTTTAGATGTTTTAGGTTAACTGGTGTGAATTAAAGTGAAAAAGTAACAAGAAAGTCTGACTATTGGCCTGTGTTTCTGATGTTAAAGTTTAAAGGCTTGTTTGTTTGTTTGTTTGTTTGTTTGTTTGTTTACAGTGCAATTCTGCAACACACCAGCTAACTCAACTGGTGAGCATGAAATGGGATTTTTTATTCAGGGTATTACTGTATCCATCATCAGGCCTGTTTTTAGTGCACACTCATGTCTACTAGCCTAATAAAGGGAGGAAAAACAATCCAGTGAAGATAAGCAGCACCCTCCATAATTATTAGCAACCCTGGTTAAGATGTGTTCTTATGCTTCAAATAAATTAATTTTCCCCTAAAAAATATAGGCTCACAACACAAAAAAGAGAAAACTCCAACCTTCAATTGAAGTACGTTTTATCATTGGAAATTATGTGCGCCACCATTTTTGACACCCCTGCTGTTAAAAAAATATATTGTTTAACCCCCTTTTGCCAACAACACATCACTTAATCCTCCTATAATATGTCAGAATGTTAAAGAATACGGAGACAGGGATGCTTGACCATTCCTCGTTACACAGACTAGATAATCCAGAGTTCTGTGTCCTCTCTTATGCACTCTCCACTTCAGCTCACCCTACAGGTTTTCAATGGGGTTGAGGTCCAACTACTGCTTGCACTCTTGCCCTCTCATGGCGCTTGCGTATTATAAAAATAAAGCTAGTAATGTAACCATACATTTTTGTAAGTAGAGTACGGTGTAAGTCGAGGACCCCCTGTATCAGTGTCTTGCAATATATTGAATATCATAGAATATATTGCATATTGTATTGTGAGATGCCTTGTGATTCCAACCATGTCATATATTGGGAAATTTTCCTTTATGTGCTTGATATCAAATGAACACACATACTGTGGTGAATCCCTTAAAGTGACCGATATCACTGGGTGTCATCTCCACACAGTTCTGTTATGTCAACTAAAACCTGATTATCTGATTACATCAGTGGAGGAATGTGGGTAGATGTTCCTAAAGGCTTCTAACTGTTACGGTTGCCTGTGACAGCTGAAGATGGTGATGGTATAAAAGTCTGAATCAAAGATTAGTACTCACATGTCGTTATCTCATTTTAATTAGAAATCAATTTTAACCAGTACCGTTATCAAATATGAACAGGGATAGAGTTGGAATTGGTTGTACTTTCAATGCTAAGGACCTTCTGTAATAAACCATGGTAATCTCGCTCAATGGTATTCTTTCAATGACGCTAAAGCTATGTTAAAGGTTATCTCAGAATTTAGATTAATAGATGATGTAATAGATGAATTGTCTTGAGTTTTAGATGAAACCCTGGCCAAAATATATATCCTGTCTGGTCTGAGTTCTAGTTAATATATAGAAACATGTTGGGTTCCCTGAAGTCTGGTAAAGTCCTTGATCAAAAAGATTTTAAGTAGTTTTGTTAAAATAAAAAAAAACTATTTGTTCCTTAACCCAAAACATAGTAAATGAATGGAATATCTTAATGTGTTATTGTTTGGTTTGGTACATTATTAATTAGAGTCAGTTTAACCAGGGGTGCCAATAATTTTGGACAGTCCTCTATATGTAGTTACGTCAGTAACCTTCAGTTATAATGGACACAAACCTCCATAGAAAAGGTATGAAATAGGTAGAAAACCAATGCAACTGTGTATACCCTATCTATTTAAATCTGTCTATTTAAATCATTTGAGGTCATTAACACTAACTTTCTAAAACATTACATGTTCATGTCTAAAAACTGACACCTTTTGGCTCAGTGCTCTGTATTTGATAATAATTCGGATTTCTTTACAGAGTGCTTGCTTCCATATGAAAAGGCAGATTCATCATCTGGTGAGTAGGAAATATACCGTGTTAAAGATAATAAGTTAAAGTATATCATATGGGTAAATGTCATGTCATTCTGTTTTCCGGTATGTAGATATGGGTTTTATTGCCTGACATTGGAGGGTCAACATATTTTTCTTGCCTTGTCCACATTTTTCTGACGTTTGTGGCATCAGGGCAGAATAGAACAAGTGCCAACAGTGTTTTTGCATTTTGGAGCGAATCTGACCATTCACACAGGCTTTTAGGAATCGTGTTTGGTCGGCCAAAAAAATCCCCTATCACGTTTCCTTGGTGTCAATTTCTGCTGAAATCCTAACAAGTGCAAAGAATCGTGTTTAACATGTTGTTAATCTTCTGTTCCGGAGGACTGAACACATCCCATGATTTACACGTGTGCAGTCAGAGGGTGAACCCAGTAGCAGCGGTGAGGTTTTCTCGGCCTACGTCACTAGATCAGGAACATTTTTAACATAAGAACGTCAGGGTTCAGCTCTAATGAAGTTAGAATGATTCTAGACTATAATATATTTCAGAAACGCCCTAAACATCCTCATTACTACTTCCACAGGTAGAAACACAACATTACAGTCTGGGCTGCAGGTTGACGTTCAATAGAGGTAAAACGAACCTGAATATAACGTCATACTGAAGTCAATCAAGCGCCGCTACAAAACGCTCAGAGCATTTTCATTTATCCAAGATTTGAACACCCATGTGGACTGTTTATTTTTCCTCTTTTTGTTTTTGTATGACCCGAGCCTCCTCGTCACTTTGCTCCGAGGTTTATTGACTTTATTGATATTGTGTTGAACATCAACCTCCTCAAAATGATTGGCCTTCAAGTGTTCTATCGATTATTAACAGTAATGAAATATTTGTAGGAATATTCTTAATCCAGATATGTTACATTTCTATGTATTTGTATGTATTTATTTATTTATTAATTATACATTTGACATGTTTATGTTTTATATGATGTCAAACATGTTTTATTGTGACGTCTGTGCTCCTTTTCCAATGATGATAAACAGTGTGGCTTTATTTTGAGTGTGTTTAAACAAAAGGTTGGTATTTGAATGTGGCCGTAAAGGTTTTTATGTTTCTATGTTTCAGAAAGTGTTTCTTCATCTTCCCTAGCTTTAGTTTCAGCTGCTGCAGAAAATTTTAACCCTTGGAATAATAAGGTTCTGTCTGCATTCTGAGTTTGGAGATATCAAACTTTTATTGTCTTCTAGGTAAAAAGTCCAAAATGGCTTTGATCTCTAAAATAATAAATAATGGTCTACAGACCATGGTGTTCATGTGGATTTCAATACTGAGTTGAGTTTTTCTCTAACGTGTATAATAGTTTAGATGAAGCTGATATGTTGTATTTCCCAGTCCCAGAGCAAGACGAAGATCAGACTGTAAGTGTTTGTGAAGAAACAGTGTTAGAGGCCTGACACCGTTCTGTAGATGGAGCCATTGTGAGACTCTTTGCCGTTACACTGAAGAGATTGAACAGTTTACTTCATTCTGGCTGGGTTGTTGGTTCTCTGTGCTATTATGTTATTTATCTGTTAGTTCCTGTGTTCTGAACTGTGTTTTGTTCAATTAACTCATAGTGATAAAGTATTTTCCTTTTTCATGTGTATTGTCATTACCTGCCTACTTCCTAACTCAAATTACAACGTGACTGGAAAAACACTAAACACAGATCTGAAATCCGCATGAAACACTGATTTAGAAAAGTGGGTTGTGGTCTCGGAATAACTGAAGAACTCATTTGACCCAAAAAAAGATACATCTAGAACCTTATAATCTCAATGGGACGATCTGTAAATTCTCTCAGGTTTTTACAGAATAGTTTTGTAGGGTTGCGATGGGTGTGTCAACTTGGTCAGGATGTAGAAAAAGTAGGCGTTACCTAAAATGTTTTGAAAATCTTGCTCTAGTATAAAATTTAGTGAGAACAATTAGAAATAACCAGTTCCTTTGATTTCTTTTGGTTCCCAGAGCCTGTGTTAAGGCTAGTTCTGCTGGGAAAGACT
>JBBIGC010168355.1:0-15817 GCA_037576955.1 Lepidarchus adonis
TGTGTGTGTGTGTGTGTGTGTGTGTGTGTGTGTGTGTGTGTGTGTGTGTGTGTGTGTGTGTGTGTGTGTGCGTGCCCCTCCTGCCGCTAAAACACAGCTAACTGTGTGTTCTGACACCTTTCCTTCATAACCACCAACATTATCATTTTGTGCAACAGGATCTTCTGTTTGGGGTCAGACCAGACATGTTAGCCTCCATTTCTCACATGCATCCCATACTTCTTCACCGGTTCTGCTTCCTTGAATCACCTTTAGTAGTGCCAACTACTGCACACTTTAAACACTCCATAAATCCTGCTATTCTGGAGACTCAAGTCTGATTTAAAAAGAATGAAATAGCCCAAAAAGAAGAAGGGAAGTGTACTGAAATGTTGGTGTTTTAAGAAGGGGCCGTATGTCAATATTTATTGTATAATTAATATAATCAATATCTATTTTTGAATAAATGAGAAAAACTACATTTGTTCAGGTATTTATATTTTATTATCTGTAGAAACTGTGAAATGGGGTAAACGTTTGCTTGTTCAAACATCTGTTTTTATTGGGAATTTAAGTAGTTCAATAACAGAAAAATCTTAAGGGATATAAAAGAGGTTGACGTAATTGTGTATCTTACTATAAATTAATACATACATTTTACATGCAGGTCACCATCAGCAAATTTTTTCTAGATTTCATAGACGACAGATTTCCCCCCAAACATTAAAAACTGGTTAAGTAAAAAAAAAAAGTTAATTAAACCATAAATGTTAATGCAAACAATCCCCCCAGCTGTCCCAACTTCTGCTGACTTTCCAACTTAAAAAAAGCCTGAGATGGAACACATAGTTCCTACACCCGTTCCAGCATTATTGCCACAGTACTGTTCTGTATCCGAAAAGGCTGTAAGATACACAGACAGTACGATAATGAGCCAAAATATTAAAAGAGAAGAACTCGGTTATAAATTCAGTTAATGGAAGAGCAGCACATTCTCCAGAACTTCGGTCCATTCAGCTGATTGGGAACGAACTGGACAGAATGGGATAAAGGTAAAGTAGTGAAAAGTTGGGGGAATTTCTAGCAATTCTTTCTGTTAACTGTTAGCAGTTCTAGTTTAGCCGGTCTTTCATTCCTAAAAATTGTGTTTTTGTTGTTTTGTAAATGTTTTTTTTTTTTATCATCCTTTTAAAAAAAAAACAACAACAACAACTTGGAGTTGGAATTGGAGTTTGTATTGCTGCTATCTTGGTCAGGTGACTCTTGTAAAATAAATCTTTGTGTCAATAAGACTCTTGGTAAGATATGGTAAATAGTAATAATAAATAAGCTGCTGTTCTAACTGAGGTTCTTACATTTTTGACCTAAAAGCATTTCAACACTTTAACAATTGACACACATTAACAATATTATTCAGGCTACTGTAAAAAAAAAGAGTTTTATTTCAGGGTAAATAAGTATTGCACAACTTCACACTGACTGTAGATTCTTTGGAAAAATCCAGGATACAATTTTCACCCAATATCAATTAAGCATATTGTAAATCACAGGCAGAAATGTTTATAAAAGTAAGTCTGTTGTTCTTACAGTGAGTGTATTTATGGGATCATGAATAAAAAAAAAAAAAGTTTAAATAATACAAATCTGAAACACATCAGTCACCATTTGAAAGAATACGTTGCCAAAAAAGAAAATTACAGTCTTGAAATGGTCTAATATTTCAATAAATGCTATTTGGTTTGAAATGTTGGGATTTTTTCATGACACATGATGTATTCTTAATGGGGGTGTAATGAACATTCATAGTTCAATATAATGTGGTGTCTTAAAATATTTTTTGACCCAGTAACAATTTCAAGGGCTGGAAATCTGTTCATATTTGTTTCAGTTTTCAGTTTTTCAGAGCATTCCTAATTCTCAAAGTTTCTCACAAGTTTCTCTTGGTTTTTAAGTTAAGGTGGATCTTTAAGACTTTCAGTAGAGGGAGGATTTGCTCACATAATGTTTTTGTTTTTATACTTCATGCAATATAATCAGAATTAAACTAAGTCCTTCATTCAATGTATTTTACAGCACATTAAATTGAGCTGTATGTTTACAATGTGATAGTCACTTCTTTTCCAACCAACATAATTATTTTTCAAAATTAGATATTTTACACTCTTTCAAAAATGAGAACAAATTTCCAAAATATTGTATTGTAACATATAGTGTAATAGTTTTTTATAAACAGCTGATATGTTTATAGTTTTAGGTTTAGGCATAGGATTCAGTTAGTGTCCAGTGTCCTTAGCTTGAAGACGATCTCGACATGTTTCCCTGAGTTTAGTGATGGTTGCCATGGAGAGACTCCCAGGCTCTGTAAAGATTTTCTGAGAAAAGATGAAAAGATTAATCACATATAATTTTGAATAAATGCTCAAAAGATTAAATGATAAATTCAACAAATTAAAAATAAAAACTTTTGATGTAAATGTTTCACAAGAAAAGCTACAAAACACATTTACAGAAAACTTGGGACATTTTGAATCATGCAATTAAAACAAAAATCATCAGTTTCTAGTTATGTCATGGCTGATCAACACAAATTTGGGGAAAAGTTAAGGCAGAGGTAAGTAAGGGTGAAAATTCCAGAGAATATTCAAGTTATTGAAACGTTCTACAATAAGATTGCTGTTTTCAGTGAAAGGTGCAAATGCCATCTGTCACAGTATAGTGTTGCATCAGTGCCAACAGGACGAGCAACGTTCATATGTTCTCATAGACATACATGCACATGTGGGATTTTAGAGGGACATATGCTGCCACCAAGGCAGCATCCTTTACTCATAAGTACATTAACATTTCAGCAAGACAAGCATTCTGCATCCACTACAACAGTGTGACAGATACAGAGTTGTGGGTTCTTGACTTGTCTGCCAGGGGTTCAGATCTGTCTTCTATTGCAAATATATGCCACACAATGAATCAGGCAACAGTGCCCATTTGATGCCACCAATGAGTATTTAGCAGGCATCAAACTCTAATATTATTATATTAATAAAACGCAGTGAAAACATTAGAAATAATAATTGATACTTATATAGTGTATTTGAGATCCAATGTCACTTCACATTGAGACAGGAGAGAACAAAAGGAATCCCTTTAGGAAGAGGAGGAAGACAAGAAGAGAAAGGTTTGAACTCTGACTTAAAAGTGGCTCTTGAAGAGATTGTAAAACAGAATTTCAGTGTTTAAGGGCTGAAAAACCTGAAAAACCTACCATGCATAGTGGAAAGATAAGTATGATTGAGTATAGTTAGTAATATATGACCTCAGGGAGTAATGTTTTCTGTGCTTTTGTCAGTTAGATTCTACATAATGAATGTAACACAGATTTGTGTTCACACGTGTCCCAATGTTTTCTAGATGGTGTTTGTATGTCAAAGTTATGTTACCTGCATGAACATGTGACAGTCTTCCACAAAGTCTCCGCGAGCGACCTGTTTGAAACGCTGGCAGATGTCCGGGAGGTTGTTCCCCTGCTGGATGTGGCTCTGGTGGTGGTGGATCAGAGTGAGGGCCACACGGAACAGTATCTTTGAGCCCTCATAAAAGAGACAATCCCATATTCGCAGCACTGTCTGACAGAAAATACCACCACAGTGTTTACATGTGCATTTTCTAAAGTGTAAATTTACATTTCAGAAAGTAATCAGAACTAATACACTCCCAGTTAGACAGCAGGCTTTTCCTTAAGCAAACTGGTTATATTACCGCTTTCCTGCAGCAATGGAGGTAAATTAAGTCTTGAAGGTTAATGCAAATAATTCACACAAGTTCCCCAGCTTCTGCTCATAACTTACCAACCCCTCCGTGTTGAAAGGCAGAGGTGGAACACATTGTTCCTACACCCTCTGCTACATTATTAACACTATGGTGGCACGGGGCAGTGGTGCCTAGTGGTTAGGACTGTGCCCCTGGGATCAGAAGGTCGCAGGTTCAAGTCCCAGCCCGTGCACCACTGAGGAACCCTTGAGGAAAGTACTGTCCCCCTTCACTGCTCCCCAGATGCCTCTTTTGGTGGCAGCTCACTGCTCCACGTGTGCACGTGTGGTGGGTTAAATGCAGAGAATAAATTTCCCACTTGTGGGACAATAAGGGATAATTAAATTATATATATATTATATTATACTGCAGAAAACAGTACAGCAAAATGCAAGAAAGAGCATCAGAGACCGGAGACCTCAACTCCATCCATCTGGTTTGGACTGAAGTGGGTGAAAGTAAAGTATCAAATGTTGTGACACCTCTAGGAAAACTTTGCCTTAACATTTGGGAATTAGTTGATTTTCTATGCTCCAGGAAATCTGTAAAGTACCTACATCCTCCATTCCTAAAAACAGAAAGACTTTTTTCCACAAAATTTACATAATTTACATTTTAGTAACTTTTTTTTAAAAAAACAGTTTATCATTTAAAGTGATTTAATGCAATCAAATTATTTACATTAACAATAAAAAAACAAAAACAAAATTGGTGTTGCAAAACTTTTGACGTAGTGTAAACTTGGCATAGACTGTAGCACCACTGTAGAAGGTGAGTAGGCATGTTTACAGATGTAATAGTTACAGCTTTTATTTTGGCCACTTTAAGAGCCAGTGTCATTCGAGGCCCATTAATATGCTCCAATATTCACTACCCGAGCTCCTTACACTCCTGAACGTTACCCGTGAGAACAGTGAGTAACTACTACAAGTGTGGTAGTGTCCACATCACATTGTGCTGAGTCATTGCCTACAGTACAGTAAGCACCTTCACCTTCACCAGTGCTGATCAGGGTTTCTGCAAGTTTCATTACATTTAATAACTTTTAAATCCTTTTTAAGATCAATCAATGTGTGGACAGAGGACTAGTTTGAGAACCACTGCCTAAAGTGACATTATTTTACTATTAAATTCTTTATGAATTTTAATAGCCTGAGGCACCAGGCGATTTTGCCATTCATCTTTCTTTTCCTTACCTCCATAGGAAGGATGTCGATATAAAGGCAAAGAAACCACCGAGAGACCACCAGGGTCCACATCACATTGTGCCGAGTCATTGCCTGCCATACAGTAGGCACCTTCACCTTCACCAGCTCTCCCAGAACCTCCTGGTCTGTCTTCAGCCCCAGCATTGCAGGAGTATAGTAATCTGCATCACAAAGAGCACGCACTTACTTCTTTTTGCTTTTGTTTCAAAATGTTAACCACACCTCAAATGAAGCTTTTTCGAGAAGAGGTTCAGTAATATGCAGACTGCCTGACTGAACAGTCACACTTCCTTCCAACTCTGCAGTTATTACATAATCTCAAATAGACTTTTTATTTGTTTTCTTCTCTCTTTCTTTATCTCATTTCTCTTTTTTCTGTTTGTCTCTGCCTGCCCACTCTGTAGATTCATTAATAATGAAGTAAACTCGGAAAGAGGCGGAACAACCAGAATTCTCGTTAGTTTAGGAAGAATATTTTAGACTCCGCCCTCTTGTAGAGCAAAACTGCCCTGACACTACAGACAACCAGAATTCCCATACTGTTTGTTAAAACTGTCAGGATAGGACAGGTTTAAAAAAAATCAAATTGACTTGCTTACGGTGCGGCAAAAAAGTATTTGGGAGCCACTGGTTCTACAAGTTGTCCCACATAAAAAGATGCTGTACATTCTATTCAAGTCTATTATATATCACTGAACTATGCGTATGGTCTGAAAAAGAACCTGATGATTTAAGCTTCCATTGTTTATTAGCCATATTGGGGTCTTGCTCCAGTGTAGACCTCAGACACAGACATGTCTTGGTTGATCAGATACATTTGAGGTAAGGGGTGAGTAAATTACTTCACAACTTTAATGTGCTGAATGATGACTCAGCATTTTTTCAGCTTATCAGGGTCTCTGTAGGTTTCAAAAAGTTCAATTTAATAACTTTTGACTTTTTAAAGACCATTATGAATGAAATTTAAGATCAATTTCACATCTTCACTGGTAAAAAAAAAAAAAGTAAAGCAGATAAATTAAAAGTCCTAGAATTACTTACAAAATAAATTATTCATATTATTCATATCAGCGAGACGAGTGAAGAGTCCACAGCCCACACTACCCACATACAAAGTGTCCACACCCTGATTGTTTAAAATGCAAACAAATATAACACAAAAATTAAAGAAGCCTTTTAGATTTCCTCTAACTCAACATAAGGAAAATAATTTCTGAAAGCTTTTATTTGTGATCAGTGAATTTCATACGATAAAATTTTTACACTGACTTATTGAAACTAGCTGTGTCCATGATCACAGTGATCATATTTGTTATAGGTATGATATTATATTTGGTTAGATATCTATGTATTGTGATCAAGTTTTGTTATTTAAAAGGTAGTGGCTGCCTAGCAGTACCACAATGGCCCACTAGGGGCACCCAATCCTCAGGCTTGAATTTTTTGCCACCTTTATTCTTAGCAGTGTATATAAAAAAATAAATCAGCTGTCTGTTTATTATGCATAAAAGACAGAACTATAAGACCTGGACTTTATATAGAAAACTAGATTATAGTATAGATTTTGAGTATAGATTGAGAGCAGGAATAATCAGTTCTATCATTTTTGCATTTATGTTGGAATTTAGACCTCCATTAGACTAACATTACACTTCATTAAGTCTGATCCTTTAAGCTCAAACAGTCTGTTGAAGCTGGTTCACCAACACAAAAGGTACGTGCCACATGTTCCTGAAAGATATTTTGCGTCATCTCGCTAATTACTTTCAGCCCTCAAGGACCCTCACGTGGATCCCAGACTGACTGTACTGAGATGAGCTCACTTACCTACAAAGAATAATAATATGCGGCCTCCAGTTTTTCTACTGACTTAAGACACTAAGCAAGCAGCAGTCTCCAGCTTTAGGCCTCAGGATCCACTAATCTACAGAGACCTTTTGCTAACAAGACATAAATACCCTTAAATATGCTTTAACTAAGCTGTGGTTCAATATTCACTGATACGTATTTGACACCAATTCTGCACTAAAAAAGATGAGAGAGTCTGTAATGTTCATCATTGGTGCCCTTCAAAAAAAAATCAATTGTGTAATGTTGCAGAAAGTAAGTATTTGGCCCAACAAACAAACAAACAAAAGTTCACCTCAATACTTTGTAATGTAACATGACGAGTGGTGTTTATACCATACCACCTGACCACATGACATTCTCCCAATTCTCCTCTGGATCATCCAAATGGTCTCTGGCAAACTTTAGATGAGCCTGGTCATGTGCTGCTTAAGCAGGATTTTAATCCATGATGACGTAGTGTGTTACTAATTGTAACCTTTGTAACTGTGGTCCCAGCTGTCTTCAGGTCATTGACAAGTTCCCCCCGTGTAGTTCTGGGCTGTTTCCTCACCGTTCTTAAGATAATTTGTACCCACGAGGTGAGATCTTGCATGGAGCCCCAGGTTGAGGGAGATTATCAGTGATCTTGTATTTATTCCATTTTCTAATAATTGCTCCAACTGTTGATCTCTTCTCACCAAGCTGCTGCCTATTGTAGATCGGATCATCCCAGTCTTTTGCAGGTGTACAATCTTGTCCCTGGTGTTGTTAGACAGCTCTCTGGTCTTGGCCATGTTGGAGGTTGGAGTCTGACTTTTTGAAGGTGTGGACAGGTGTCTTTTATACAGATAAGTTCAAACAGGTGACATTAATACAGGTAACGAGTGGAGGATAGAAAAGCTTCTTAAAGAAGAAGTAACAGGTCTGTGAGGGACAGAATTCTTGCTTGTTTGTAAAAGCTAGATACTTATTTTCTGGACCATAATACAAATAAATTCTTTAAAAATCATACAATGTGATTTCCTGGATTTTTTCACATTATGTCTCTCACAGTTGAAGTGAACCTATGATAAACATTACAGACTCTCTCATCTTTTTAAGTGGGACAACTTACTTTTTTGCTCCACTGTATATATATATATATATATACAGTGGACATATATACATATATATATGTATATATATATATAGTGGAGGAAAGTCTATAATTTCTTTGTCAGTGGGCAAGCTTACAAAATCAGCAAGGGGTCAAATAATGATTTCTTCCACTGTGTTCTATGTGTTCCACTGTGTTGTATTTCCCAAACAATACGCCACACTATATTATAGCCTTATAATATAAGCTGCAGAAAGTGCTTATTTATGTTTTAAAACTCTAAGATAGGCCGCCTGCAATATCTGATACTGATACTGGTGAAAAAACATGGCCGACATCAACGACAGCAAAGCAGCACAAATTGAGTTTTTCAGCGATGCGCCGTTTACAGATATGAATTTGAAGAATTTGAAGAAAGGTGTCTTTGCTTTGCGTTTCTTTTTAAAACTGTTAATTGCTGCAGTAAACAGTACATTTAAATTCAACTAATCATTTGGGGATGTCATCTTTTTGTACTGAATTATACTAGCGAATGTGTTTTCATGTTTTTAGATAGGCCGCCCCGTTTACGCAAGCCACACCCAATACCAAGTTTTCAAAATTGATGTATAGGCCGTGGTATGATTGGGGAAATATGGTATATACATGTTTAGGTAGATAGATTAATAGTTTAATTAATAACATTACATTAGAAATTGGCCTCTGTGTCACGTCATATTTATACTGCAGAGAAATGATAAACCACATTTTATATTAATATTGTATAAATCTCTAATTAATATTTTATTAATTATAAATCAATTTTATTTTTCACTTACTAAATATACAAACTACAAAGTAAATGTATAACATTGGACTAGATTTACATACATTTTTGGAAGAGGTGTATTATTAGCATAAGGGATAAAATAGCAACTGACCAGGTAAAATTCTGCCCAGCAAAGCGTCCATCAACCAGAAGGACTTCTCTTCATCTTTGGTTATGATTAGAAGGTATCCTGCAATAAAGTTCATTCCCTTAAAAAAGAAAGGGGCATTAGAAGTGATCAGCAGAGCTGTGGTAGAACAGGTTTCAGTATTGACTCAGCAAATAACTCCAGGGGACTAAACTGTACTGAATACACTAGCAGATGGGCCTGTGTATACAGATTAAAATCATGTAAATCCATAATGTGGATATAAAATAAAAGTAAGGAACATACGTGATCTTTCCTGAAGTGATAATCTGATCCACCACATACCTGACAGTAACCAACATCCTTGTTGTGGTGTCCATATGCCACAAGCACATTGTACAGAGCCGTCTGTAAACACAGCTGGGCGGAGTCTCGGAAGTGGATGTTGTCTGGGAAGGTTCTGTGCAGGTCTGAGACAGGACAATAAAAACTGCTCAGGTAAATTAAACCAAGCCTGTTTCCAGTCAAATTTCAGCTTTAGTTTCAGTTTTATTGCCCTTTCAGGAGAAATTCAACATGCAGCTACAACCAATGAGCATTCAGTACATTTACAGTACAACACCACCAACAACAAACAGCCCAGGACAAACCCAGCCTACAGCAGCGTTGCCAAGTCAACAAAAGGCCTGTGGAGTTTATTCTAGGCCATCGCTGTTCATTCTGTGATTCACACTTTTCTTAACTAAATATAGGCCATTGATCAGAAACCACTATGAGCCTGTCTTCACCACACTGCTGAAATATTAGAAGCGCAGGATAATGTATAAAAGAGGCTCAAACTGATGTTAAAAGTTTGCCTACTGAGTACTCTACTGAGTACTTAAACACCTAAAGAAGTGTAAAGAAGACTTACCTATTGATACAAAATGATGCCTTAACTTTTATACCACTACCCAGACTATAACTGACTTTATGAAACGTGTAATAAGTATCAGTTTAGTTCCTGTGTATACAGTATTTATGACCACACTGACTGGTTGATTCAGTATAAACTCTGCTGTTAACAACATACATATTGAATGTAACAAAGATGGCCAATCAACCTTCTACATTTTGAAAGAAGCACAATTATTGGCTCATGAACGTAGATGTTAAAGTATTGAAATGTATTGTTAAATAAAGTGCTAAAAAAGAATAGAAATGTAAAGGTTTCTGTTGGTTCCTTTTATTATGATGTTTAATATTTAGGTATGGCGTTTTTTGTTTTCCTAATGGTGTTATATCACAACCTTAATGATCCTAATGGTTAAACCGGTGACTTGTGACTAATTCTAAATTAATGTAATTGTTTTTTAAGCCATTCTATGAAATCTAGTAGTTTAGTCGATAAGCTGTTTGAAACCATTTAGTTTAGTTTAGTTTAGTTTAGTTTAGTTTAGTTTAGCTGAGTTGAGTTTAGTTTAGTTTAGTTTAGTTTAGTTTAGTTTAGTTTAGTTTAGTTTAGTTCAGTTCAGTTCAGTTCAGTTTAGTTGAGTTGAGTTGAGTTGAGTTCAGTTCAGTTTAATTTAGTTTAGTTTAGTTCAGCTCAGTTTAGTTTAGTTTAGCTTAGTTTAGCTTAGTTCAGTTTAGTTTAAATTAGTTGAGTTGAGTTGAGTTGAGTTGAGTTGAGTTGAGTTCAGTTCAGTTTAGTTTAGTTCAGTGTAGGTTGGTTTAGTTATTTTTTAGTTTAGTTTAGTTCAGTTCAAATCAGTTCTGTTCAATTTAGTTTAGTTTTGTTCAGTTCAGTTCAGTTTATTTATTTTTTAGTTGAGTTGAGTTGAGTTGAGTTGAGTTGAGTTTAGTTTGGTTCGTTTCAGTTCAGTCTAGTTATTTTTTAGTTTAGTTTACTTTAGTTCAGTCCAGTTTAGTTTAGTTTAGTTTAGTTATTTTTTAGTTCAGTTCAGTTCAGATCAGTTCAGATCAATTCAGTTCAGTTCAGTTTAGTTATTTTAGTTCAGTTTAGTTATTTTAGTTCAGTTTAGTTTAGTTATTTTTAGTTTTGTTCAGTTCAGTTTAGTTATTTTTTAGTTCAGTTCAGTTTAGTTATTTTTAGTTCAGTTTAGTTTAATTTAGTTATTTTTAGTTCAGTTTAGTTTAGTTTAGCTATTTTTAGTTCAGTTTAGTTTAGTTTAGTTGATTTATTTTTAGTTCAGTTTAGTTTAGTTTAGTTATTTTTACTTCAGTTCAGTTCAGTTTAGTTTAGTTTAGTTTAGTTTAGTTCAGCTTAGTTTAGTTTAGTTTTGTTTAGGTTAGTTCATTTCATTTCATTTCAGTTCAGTTCAGTTCAGTTCAGTTCAGTTCAGTTCAGTTCAGTTAAGTTTAGTTTAGTTTAGTTTAGTTTAGTTTAGTTTAGTTTAGTTTAGTTTAGTTTTGTTTAGGTTAGTTCATTTCATTTCAGTTTAGTTTAGTTTAGTTTAGTTTAGTTTAGTTTAGTTTAGTTTAGTTTAGTTTTGTTTAGGTTAGTTCATTTCATTTCAGTTCAGTTTAGTTTAGTTTAGTTTAGTTTAGTTTAGATTAGATTAGATTAGTTTAGTTTAGTTTAGTTTAGTTTAGTTTTGTTTTGTTTAGGTTAGTTCATTTCATCTTAGTTTAGTTTAGTTTAGTTTAGTTTAGTTTAGTTTAGTTTAGTTTAGTTTAGTTTAGTTTAGTTTAGTTTAGTTTTGTTTAGTTTTGTTTAGGTTAGTTCATTTCATTTCAGTTCAGTTCAGTTCAGTTCAGTTCAGTTCAGTTCAGTTATTATTACATTATTACAGGTCCAAAAGCACAACATACAATTGTAACCATCATCATGAACGCTAAATTATTTATGCTGTTACATTACAAACTTATATAAAAATCATATTAATCTTAATTAGTTAAACATAAGTTACAAGTCATGAATGAAGGTACATTGTGGTGGACGAGACTGACCCGTGCGTATAGTCTCTTCCAGCCTGTGGTCATGCTGAGCCTTCAGCAGTGATTCGTAATAGCCGTGGTTCATCTGAAGATGCTGCTGGGCTCCGCTGGCTGCCATCCAAATCAGTGCCCGGTGTTCATTGGGCACTCCTTTTCTCACATACCGCTTCACTGCCAACCATGAACACACAGCGACTCACTGATGAGCGGTGATGTGTGTGTATATGACAATGAACGAGCTCTGTGTGTGTGAGGGGGTGTGTATCATGCCCACCTTTCATATTTTTGTCCACCTTGTTCTCTTTTAGGAGTTTGGACCACTTCATAGACCTTCTTGTGAGCACTGCTAAATACTCAGACATGGTCTCCTCATAGGATTCATGGTTGAAATCTTCAGAATGCTCAAAACCATACTGGTCTACTCTACATGGTGAAGGAAAACATCAAGTGCAATTGTGGAGGGGCACCATTAAAAATGTTTTTAGCCATATAAAGCATACAGAAATACACAACCATACACTCTGTATAGGTTTCTAGTCATTTATAAATTGCTGTTTTCTTTACAATTGAGTTAATTACATTTCCCCTCCCACCCCCAGAGCAAGGCCTGAAAAGTGACAGGCAGGCAATGACCTCCTGGTCATGAACACACGTCACCTGATGCACAGGTGAGTGAGTCTTAGTGCTCAGGTGCTCAGCTCTAATAGTGAAAATTAAAAATAAGCTTTAAAAATAAGATATAAAAATAAAAATACCTCTGAGAGTCTTCGTCCTTTGAAACGTCACCTTCAGGAGATTTGTGACCACTCAAGAGACTCATCTCCATTTAGATTGGTCTCCCTCACGACTCTCCACAGCTTCTACCTAATGAAGCTCTACCTGCAGACTGCTGCTTCTGTGTCCGGTAACTCATTACACACACCCCACCCTTTATGTAGATTTACAGCACGTCCCATAACCTGTCTCAGCTGTAGGCAGTCCTCCTATGTAGTCTCTTCTAATGCTTAAAACAATGTATCCTGTGAGCCCGTTTACACTTTAGATCATTAGAATTCGGATTATGGAAATACACTTGAAAAATAGACCATAATCCTACATTAACAGCAAACTCCTGATTCTGGTGGACAGTTGCTATCAAATCAACAGTGCTAAAAATACAGTTCTCACCAGCAGGGGGCGTAACAGGATCAGTAAGGACAGAACTAACACGACACTTTTTTTTTTCTTTTTTTTTTTTTAGAAGTATTACTCACAACAACATTAGTTCCCCTTCTTTGTACTTTGTATGCACTGCAAAATACTTTAAAAGTGCACAAATATATAATAAAGAGGGGATGCGACCATATTCCATACTGGATATACGCTGCAGTATATGGAGAAACTCGACCTATATAAATGTATACGCTATACAGTGTGCAGGAATTCAATTTAGGATATTATAAGCCTGTAGTCACTTAATTCTAGGTTAAGTGTATGCATCTTTGTTGTAGAACTATACTTATTCTGCAGTTTTAAGCATCAAAAAGTTGTTATGGAATCTGTACCTGAGTTAACACTCTCTGACAGCACATATAAAACTT
This sequence comes from Lepidarchus adonis, assembly GCA_037576955.1. NCBI lineage: Eukaryota > Metazoa > Chordata > Actinopteri > Characiformes > Lepidarchidae > Lepidarchus > Lepidarchus adonis. Next base: position 13,334 of record JBBIGC010168355.1, read on the forward strand.
TAAGTGTGTGTATGTAAGTGTGTATACTGTTATTCCTAAGTATGTTTATACTTGTACTGCCATACTGCTATACTAAAACTTAATTTTATATAACTAGAAAACATCCGAAATTAATTGTGAATAAAAGTTACATTTAAATGCAGTAAGATGAGTTGTTTTAATTGTTTATTGGATCATAATACCGTTTAATCTCTTCAGATCAAGCAGAACTTGAAAAATGTTGAACAACTAAACTGTTGTGATTGGACGTGAACGAGTTAATGAGAACTCAAACCCCGCCAATCAGCGAAGGACCAGTGACGTTTGCGGAAGTAGAAGCTACATGTTTGAGGAAGAGTGTAAGAAAAGTAGATTTACGACAAAATAGTCGTATTAGCATTAATTCATTATCTTAAATAAAGGAGACGGTCTTTGCGATTTTGCAATGCTTACAAGATCTCAGGGTATTTCGGACACATAAGCTTTCTCAGCCAGTTGTCGAGTGATTTGTAGCTCTGCTCAGTTTACTTGATTTCAATTCTTTTTCTAAAATGATTGGCGTTGATCTATCGTCTGGTGAGTGTGTAAACTGTTATCGTTATTTGAAGTTTATCAGTTCATCGCTGTGATTTAGATATTGGTCCTATATTATGCTGATCGTGTGTATTGTGTTCACTGTTTATATGCAATGCAGTTATTAAATCACATGATCTACTAGAACTGCAGTTTAGCCCAGATATCTAATCTGTAATATATTTAGTGTGTATATTTATATCTTTAATATGTTTAATTTAATTAAATGTCTGTCTATAGTAGACCGTTTATTAAGATTGATTTTAAACATGCAAGAATTTCAAAATTGTGATAAACAATCCACCCAAAAACAGCTGGTTAATTCAAAATATAATTTCATTCTAGATATTGATGCTGTGGTTGAAAACATTGAAAAATTGCCAACGGAAGTGTTTGCAGAAACAGTAAGAATGCAGTTTATTCTGTCAGCATACATTTATATCAACAGTCTTTCATTTAATTTAAATGCATAGCCTTGCCATTTTTTGTATTATCTCACAGAGTCTTTTTGGAGTTTTATTTAGGCTACAGAGTTGTTTGTGATCTTTTTATCTCTTCAGTGTCATGAGATTCTGCTTCATCTTCAAGGAAAGAGCAGTGCAGTCGACTTGGTAGAAAACTGCAATGTAAATTCCTGCACCACAGTTAAATCATGATTTATATATATATATTTGTATATATATAAATAAATAATGTGTGTTTGTATTTATAAATGTATTCATTCATTTTTTATATTTAATTATAATGCAATATTCTACATATTGTCTGTTCTCTCTTTCTGCACCAGAGATTTCAGAGAGCTGGGGTAAACCTTGACTGGAAATCGGTTCAGGAAATTATAAGGCTATTATCACTTAATTTTAGGTAATGTATTTATCTTTACTGCAGAGTTATGTACAGTATGCTGCTGTTCCAAACAGTTGTAATGGTATCTGTGCATGTGTTAACAACCTTTGACAGTACCAGTAAAACTGCAAGTGTGTAAAATAACTCCGACATAGAGAAGGCAATCTTTCCCAACACAATGCTCATGGTTCTCTCAGCAGGCAGTTCTTGCTTCAGTAACATGAACTTGTGTGTCAAAGTTGAGACTGTGATAATACAGTAATTTTGTGCACATGGTCAGTTTGGCAATGGCAGTTTTTGCTGGTTGTGAAATGGCTTGTTGACGCCTTTTAGATCTAAAGCCTAAAGAAGTGTTTACTTACCTGTTTGTCTATGTCTTTTGTACTTGTGATGTCTTCTAGGTCAGCTGCGAAGAGCAAGCTGACTGCTGATCTCCTGATCACTAAATTAGGCGAGACTAGCTGTAAATGGTCCAGACCAGCTTTACAAGTTGTGCACCAACTGTGGAATGAAAATGGCTGTCTTGTACAAACACACCAACAGGGCCAAGCCATGACCTGCACTGGACAGGAAAGTCATGTTTTTAGATGCATTTTATAAAAGCAGTTGTTCCAGTTATTAAATCTGATTTGCTGTGCCAAGTTAAAAGCTCCTGTAATATGTTCAATATAATGTATTTCCCCAAAAAAGATGCGGTTTGTTTAAATAGGGTGGCCTTTCTAAAAACGTGAAACTGCAGTCGCTAAAACAGAGGTTAGTCATGATCTACTGGCCTATAGCAAAGGTAACACGAGGAAAATAGGAAGCCCTGCCTTTCAAATTAAACTGTACTGCACACAGGTGACCTCACAACGTGAAAACGAGTGAACCGCAAGCCACAGAATACACTACAGTGTACACCAGAGGTCCCCAACCTTTTTCGTGCCATGGACCGGTTTAATGTCAGACGATATTTTCGCAGACCGGCATTTAAGGTGTCGCGGATAAAAACAATAAAATAAAATGATATGACCAACACAAAAACTGTGGTATTTTGTAAATATAATAATAAACATGAATCTATTGTGTAATTATGTAACTTTATTA
>JBBIGC010168366.1:0-15814 GCA_037576955.1 Lepidarchus adonis
CCAACTATTGTTACATACTACTTTGTCACTGTGAAGATTGCGGACTTTGAGCGCAGATCTCGCAACAGCGCCTCTATGAAAATACGCAGGTACTGCATCTCCGTATACGTTCCGTTAATTTTAGAGCGCGTGCACAAAAACCGACGCAAGGAACGCAGAATACGGACCGCAGCTCTACGTACGTACATACGTAGTACGTAGTTAACAGCAAGTATATTTCTGCCTTTACTGTCAGTACAGTGAGGAAAACTGATCTTCTCAGGATGTCACAACTGCCAGCATGAAACGTAGGAGCAAGAGTCTGAGCACAGCAAAAAAAAAAAAAATGACCTGAATCGGCAGGAAATGGATGAGGGACCTCCATATGGAACAGGCATAGACAATTCGCCTGAGTTATGCAGGATGGACAGGGTGACCGGTCTGCTTTGTGTTGTGTGTGTGAGAGAGAACATTTTATGGCTGTTGACACTAATTTGGTGAGTAATTAAAAAGAAATCATATGGTCACATGTTGCACGAGTGAATTATATTATACTTGCACAGACATTAACTACCACACACATAGTATTAGTCCTCGTGTACACGTTCACCACGCAGAGTGATCTGGAGAACTGCAATATTTCAGCACCTGCACATGTATAGCTGAGCTGAGTGAATCTGACTTTTGACACTTTGGAGACAGGAATCAAGGAAGACACTGGCTCATGATTGGCCAGTTTTCTAAGTGGCCACACCTCCGTGTAGAGAGAGTCTTCTCAACTGAGGTTCAGAACACCTCATCACATGATGCATGCAGACTTCTGATAGTTCCGGGAAGTTAGAACTGATATTATTCTGGCGTTATCAACCAGCGAATCATCTTAACAATACATTTTATAAGTTATACGTTTTTATACGTTTCCATACGCTGATAGAATTTATGATTTCAGAGAATATGAATGATAACACACAAACTTTATTAGCTCGTGGTTAGTGTTTTATGGTCAACTGTGTTTATTCTTTTAAAATCATAGTGACAGTAGAAACTACCCAAATGACCCTGATCAATAGTTTACATACCCTGGTGATTTGGCCTGATAACATGCACACAACCTGACACACAAGGGTTTGACTGGTTATTGTAGATACTTTTTATATTTTTTGTAATATTATATTATTTTATTTTGCCTTAAAAACGTTCTTAAAATAACTTCTTACTTATTGTTTTTCTCAGCTGCTGTAACACTGAAATTTCCCACTTGTGGGACAATAAAGGATTATTTTATTTTATCTTATCTTATGTTAAGGAAACCATCTTCACCTGTGATCTGTTTGATTGTAATAAGAGTGTGAGTATAAAAGGTCAGTGTGTTTCTGGACTCCTGACAAACCCTTCATTTTTCATCCAGTGCTGCACTGACATTTTTTGCCAGTCAGCAGTGTTCAAACTCTAAGACATGAAAAAATAGAGGTTCTGTTGAAACCAAGCCACGGTCAGGTAGACCAACTAAAATTTCAGTCAGGAAAATGGTTTGGGATGCAAAGAAAAACCTCACAAATAATTTCAGGTGAAATACTGGAAAAATGTGGTGTGGTTGTTTCAAAATGCACAATAAGGAGACACTTGAAGAAAGATGGGCTGCATGGTCGAGTTGCCAGAACAGCTATTAGCCATTTTCAACAGCCAGCTACTGTTGCTGAATAAATTACTGCTACTTAAAACAAAAATCCTCCACAAATCCATGCTCTGATGCAGAGTAATATTCATTCACCTCACTTTTATTCCTCTCCTTCTGGTACCATGGGCCAGGTTTCCATGCATGGAGGTGTGGCCTGTTAAAGTTGCCAATCATGAGTGAGCCAGTTCCTACCTTGGTTCCCACCCCTAAATTGTCAAGTACAAATTGGCTTTGCACAGGCTGAATTCACTGGAGAGCGAGCAAATACTCAGTGTGCGTGTGGTAGATTTCTGCACATGTGAAATATAATTCACTTGTGAGCAGTTTTTGTTATGCACAATTATAATACAAATTTGACCAAATTAATTTAAATCAAGACATTTTAGTCTGGCTTTATCTAGTGTTCAGATTTCTGTTCTGCAAATGTATATAAATTTGCGCATATTTAATTATTTAATGCCTCATTTGCATATTTCTGATTTTTTTTTACAAAAAAGTCTAAGGAAGGAAAAAAATATATAATTGACTAATTTATTAAGGAAAATGATTCAATATTACAGATTACAGTGTGAATGTAACAGTTGGTGGACCTCTCATTTGAAGGTGAAATTAGTAAGGGGTTTCTGATGAATGTGATGACAATCGGGCATGAGTGCAACCCTGCTTTATTTTTGGTCTTAATTTTTTTGGATTTCACCAGTCCACAGTTATGAACAGAAGGAGGAATTGCAAGGCCATTATTACTAGGGCTATCCCAAACCATTATTTTTTAAAACTATTAATCTATCATTAGTTTTTTTCTGATTAATTGACTAGTCTATAAACTTAAAAATAAAAAAATCACCCAGGGTGAATACAAAAATAAATATCAAGTGCAAATTAAAGGACAGAGAAAGAGCAGCCGACCTGTTTGACTGCACTTGTGAATGCACACTGCTCCAGGGTGTTTTCTTGTATTGATGTAGCTTGATATGCTAACTGCATCTTGCATGGTCTGCAAACCACCATATCGTCAACATTATGAATAAAATGTTCTCACACTTCTGGACAAGCTTTTTTTTTTTGTATTTGGCCTGGAGAATGCAATGAGTTGATGCAGATTTTTTACATAAATTATTTTACATAATGTGTAGTTCATATAAGGGAACCCACCGACATCCTGGAATTGATGTAATGTTTGTAGGAATGGGCTAAAACTCTTCCAAGCTATAGTGCAGGACTGATCAACAGTTACCAGAAACATATAGCTGCACTTACTGCTGCAAAAGGGGGTCACACCAGATACTGAAAGCTTACTTACTGAAAGTTTGTATACTTTTGTATACTCACAGATCTTTAATATTGTATAATTTTCTTGAATAAATGAATTACTAAGTGTAATATTATCTCTTATTATTTTTCTGTTTATCTACATTTAGGATTTGTTTGAAAATGTGTTTAGTCAAATTGTTGTTCTGCTGTGCTGAATATGTAATAGACTTTCTATTTCCTTTCTTCCAGGGAAGAGTGGATTCGGGCAATTCAGGCTGTGGCCAACGGTCTGAAGACTCGCGAAGATGAGGAACCAATGGACATCAACTTCGGTTCTCCGGGAGACAACAGCCTGGAGGGCATGGAGACCGCTATAGCCAAATCCCGCACCAAAGTGGTCAGTGTGCTGCACTTTTACTGAATGAGGTTTTTGCAAACCTTCTGGAAAGACCAACCTCACAGCAGTACAACCCATTAGTGAGTGGAGCCTGGGTGGGATAATTGGCAAATCTCAGGTTTCTTCATGTAGCATCAATAAATAGCTTAGATAAAACTCCCAACTAAGTATGATATACTCCAGAACAGGACAGCTGTATTATTTTTGGACTGTCTTTTCCAGTTCACACATTAGATCTGACGGTGGTTGTTTTATAAAGAAATCAGCTTGACTTTGTGTTCTGCTTCATCTTCAGACAATGAGTGACTTTGACTACCTGAAGCTGCTGGGAAAAGGCACATTTGGCAAGGTCATTCTGGTGAGAGAAAAAGCCACAGGCATGCATTATGCTATGAAGATCCTTCGCAAGGAGGTCATCATCGCCAAGGTAGCTAAATGCACACATCTGGCATACATTCCTTCTATGCGCCCGAACAACGATCAGCCATATCATTAACACTACTGACAGGTGAAGTTAATAACATTGACTATATCAGTGGTGTTTGGTCCTGGAGGGCCGGTGTCCTGCACAATGTGATGATGTCCCTGTTCAGAGACACCTGGATCAAATCACCTGTTAATTACCAGTCTGAGTGAGTGTGTTTTTGGTGGGAAACTACCAATCTGTGCTGGATACTGGCCCTCCAGGACCAGAATTTGACACCCCATGGCTGTATATTTATTACAATTTCACCTGTCAGGAGGGTGGGATATATTAACCAGCATATAAACAGACTTCCTGACGTCCCATCACACAAAAAACCAACACACACTACATTTATCTGTCCTTTTCTTGGATCTGTGCAGTGGTCTTATGAGACTAGTAGGAAACAAATTGAGTGTATATCAGCCTAAATGTTGGCCAAGCCCACACACAGCCAACATCAATAGCTGCTGGATTAAAAGTTCAAACTATGCTGCTTTTACAAGGCAATTACTAATTTAGCATTGAAGCCTGTTTGCCAACCAATACAAGTCAAGTCAATTTTATTTATACAGCACTTTTTGCAACAGACGTTGTCACAAAGCAGCTTTACAGAGTTTATAGAATCCGGGTCCAAGCCCCGAATAAGCTAATGGCGACAGAGGCAAGGAAAAAACTCCCTAATTATAGGTATTAGGAAAGGAACCAAGGCTCAGAAGGGGAACCCATCCTCCTCTGGTTGACACCGGAGAGTGATGAAGAGAAAAAAACTATGAACAAATAAGACTAAGATGAAGTTCAATATGAAGAGGCATCTGCTGGGTGAGATCAGGTAATTTTCTGTCCATGTGCTCTGTTCAGTAGACGTGAGGGGATAATCACAGATGATCTCCCTCCTCATGATCCGGGCAGCAGAGTGACACAGGATCGCTGGTACCTCAGAGTAGCTCCGAGAGAGAGAGAGCGAGAGAGAGAGACTGTTAGGGATGCTTAGTGTTATGGATTATTTAAAGTGATTAACATTGTGGTCTGAGTGCCGGAGCTCTGGCAAAACTCTCTATGACAGCACAGCTAAAGGGGAGAGCCAGGAGGTAGCACAGACATGAGGGCATCCTGGGTCACAAGGCAGCCAACCACTCGACCGGCAACAAACCTGAGTGAGCGTATTGCGGTGGTGGGCAACTCCAGAAAACTCTGTGTCTGAGAACCTTCTGGGTCTGCCCCTTCTCTAGAACTAATAAAAAGCCTGACTAAAATAAGTTTTTAGCCTGGACTTAAATATTGATATAGTATCTGAGTCCTGCACAATATTTGGAAGATTATTTTATACACCATGCAAGTTTGTTTTGCTTGTGCTTAAAGGCTCTTTGATTTGTCAGATTTTAATACTTTGGCAGTTCTTCAAACGTTCCTGTTGGTTTTACACAGCTTGCAATGACACTGCATTAATATTATGTAGTATTTCAACCCCAGTGAAGTAATTTGGGTTTGTACCTGTCTTCAGAACTTTACACTTGAGCTCCTTACCTTAATGATATGAACCTGGAAACCAGGCTGTTTTAAACACTTCAGAAAAGCAATATTAAAAAAGAAAAAGAAATATATCTTGGCCTTAGTCTTAGTTCATCACTATCTAGACTGCCGCACCCATGTGTATAAAAATAAAAAGTTCCAGTAAGGAGATCCCAAGTTCCGTCCATGGTTAACCCACCGCTATCTCTGTCTATAACTGTCCTCTCTCTCTGTCTCGCTGTCTCGCTGTCTCTCTCCTTTTTGACATTGCATCCATTTGTGTGTTTCAGGATGAGGTGGCACACACAGTAACAGAAAGCAGAGTTTTGCAGAACACGCGACATCCCTTCCTCACGGTGGGTTCACATCCTCCAGACTGTTGAACCTGTGTTCAGACTGAGCCCAATTATTGCACACCTAACCTCAAGTCTTTCTCTCGCCACAGACACTAAAGTATGCCTTCCAGACACCAGACCGCCTTTGTTTTGTGATGGAGTACGCAAATGGTGGCGAGGTAAAACCTTCTCAACCTTTCCTCAGTGGCGCATCCTGAAAGTGATAAAGTGGTTGAACTTAATATAGCTGATCAGATTTGTGACAGGTTTCTTCCCTTTTACTGTTGAGACTAATAGAATATCACAGTAATGTTCATCGCCTCAAATCATGTGAAGGTGTAGATTAATTGCTAATGTAATTGCATATACAGTTCAGAAATATTTGGACAGTGACACAAGTTTTGTTATTTTAGCTGTTTACAAAAACATATTCATGTTACAATTATATAATCAATATGGGCTTAAAGTGCGGACTCTCGGCTGTAATTTGAGCGTATTCACATCCAAATTGGAACAAGGGTTTAGGAATTGCAGCTCTTCTATAGGTAGCCGCCTCTTTTTCAAGGGACCAAAGGTAATTGGACAATTGACTCAGAAGGCTGCAAAAAAAGGCTGCATGGGCTCTTCATCAATTAAGCAGTTAAAAGGTCTGGGGTTGATTCCAGGTGTGGCATTTGCATTTGGAAGCTGTGAACACACAACATGTGCTCAAAGAGGCTCTCAAATCCATCCTGAGGCTGAAAAAAAGACCAAATCCATCAGAGCAATAGCAGAAATGGTAGGAGTGGCCAAATCAGCAATTTGGTACACTCTGAGGAAAAGAAACTGCACTGGTGAGCTTGGGAACTCAAAAAGGCCTGGACGTCCATGGAAGACCAGAATCCTTTCCACGGATCCACTGTGAAGAACACTCTCCAGGAAGTAGGTGTATCAGTATCTTAAGTTGACCATAAAGAGAAGATACTTCATGAGAGTAAATACAAAGGATTCACCACAAGGTGCCAACCATTAATCAGCCTCAGAAATAGAAAGACCAGAATATTCTTTGCCAACAAACACGTGAAGAAGCCAGAACAGTTCTGGAACAGCGTTCTTTGGACAGATGAGATCAAGATCAACCTGTACCAGAATGATGGGAAGAAGAAAGTTTGGAGAAAAATTGGAACAGCTCATGATCCAAAGCACCGCATCTTCTGTAAAACATGGTGGAGGCAGTGTGATGGCATGGGCATGGGCAGTCATGGCTTCCAATGGCATTGGGTCACTTGTGTTTATTGATGATGTTACAAAAGACAGAAGCAGTCGGATAAATTGTGACATAGGGATTTACTTTCTGATCAGATTCAGACAAATGCAGCAAAGTTGATTGGCGTTTCACAGTACAGATGGACAATGATCCAAAACATACTGAAAAAGCAACCCAGGAGTTTTTTAAAGCAAAAAAAAATGTATATTCTGCAATTGGCTAAATCGCCAGATCTCAACCCAATCGAGCAGCGTTTCACTTGCTCAAGACAAGACTTAAAGCAGAAAGACCCACAGACAAGCAACAACTGAAGACTGTAAAGGCCTGGAACAGCATCACAATGGAGGAAATCCAGCGTTTGGTGATGTCCATGGGTTCTAGACTTTAATCAGTCATTGCCTGCAAAAGATTCTCAACAAAATATTGAAAAGTAACATTTTACTTAGTGTTATGTTTATTTGGCCAAGTACTTTTGAGCCCCTGAAATGAGGAGTGTTTGTGTAAAAATAGCTACAATTTCTACATGTTTAATCATATATTTTTGTTCAACCCCATGAATTAAACCTTAAAGTCTGCTCTTCAATTCTGTTGCAGTTGTTTCATTTCAAATCCAATGTGGTGGCATGTAGAGCTCAAATCATGAAGATTGTGTTACTGTCCACATTTTTTTGGGCCTAACTTTATGGTTTCTGACAATGCAACTCTTTGTTATCTAGAATCAAGGGCTAACATAGGCTAAACACTAGTGTTTGTCTAGAGAACTGTGTTTTTGTCTGTACTTTTGTCCATTTTGTATAGATTACGTTCATGATTTAATCTATATCTGTTTTTCTGTTATTTTAGCTGTTTTTTCACTTATCAAGAGAACGATTGTTCTCAGAGGACCGAGCGCGGTTTTACGGAGCGGAGATTGTTTCAGCGTTGGAGTATCTGCATTCTCGAGACGTTGTATACAGGGACCTTAAGGTAAGCTAGCTTTAGTGTTTATCTGTGCTGGATTTCTCCTTACGTCCAGGTTGCAGAGTTTACTTTCTCCAAGTAAACCATTGAACCATATCAGAAAAGATTAAAGCTTGTCCAGCATTTTTAAATTGTACTTCTTTAAGAAGTGTAGAAGTACACAAGTTCCCTGTTCAGTTCATACTGGGGCTGTCAAAATAGATTTTCTGTTCATGATTACCAAGACTGAAAGATTTGACAATAACAATATTATTGCAAAATATAGTCTTATGCAAAAGTTTGGCCACCCCTCGATAAATAAAATATTTTGGTAGTTTTTTAATTGAAAAGTAAACACAGTCTCTCTAAGAAATGGGAAATCTATTTTCAGCAAACATTGATGCATCGTTATTTTTTATGTCATAAATTGAACAAAGATTAAAAAATAAAAAACATTATTGTGGCAGATATCACAGCTAATAGTTAAAAATCTTTCAATTCTTGTACTTGAGATTTTCTCCAATTCTTCCGTCAAAAGGCTTTTAGTTTTGTAATATTCTTTGGTCATATTGCATGCACAGCTCTTTTCATTGATGTTTAAGTCAGGGAACAGTGATGGCCATTCAAAAACCTTCAGCTTGCGTCTCTTGAGGTCGTCCAAATAGGGATTTTGACTCCAAATTTTCTTGATCTTCCAGATCTCATCTTGACCTCCACAGTTCCCCTGAACTACCATCTCTTAATTACATTTCTCACTGTGGAAACTGCAAGCTAACAATGCTTTGCTATCTTCTTGTAGCTTCTCCTGCATTGTGGGCATCAATAATTTTCATTTTTAGAGTCTTACACAGCTGCTTAGAGGAACCCATGTTAGTTGAGTGTCCACAAGTGTGCGATTATTTTGTCAAGCTTTGAAATTGGCACCAGCTGAAATTTTCTAATGACAGCTGTTGCCATGCATCAGATCTAACGAGGTCTGAAACCTTGTAAAAAGAATGGGAGACTTTGGAACTCTTAGGGTGCCCAAACTTTTGCACAGTGCCATAATAATGTTTTTATTTTTGTTGAATTTATGGCATAAAAAGTAACCATGCATCAATGTTTGCTAAAAATATTGTGTTTTTTCTCAGTTTCCTAGAGAGAATGTTTTAACATCTTTCAATTACAAAATCACCTAAATCTGTTATTTATAAAGGGGTAGTTGATAAAAAGGTGTGTGTGTGTAGGTGTGTGTGTGCGCGTGTGTACTCACTCACTGCTTTCTACTGTAGCGTAGCTTCACCCCTGTGTGTGATTTGGAATGTTAAACAGGAAAATGATTGAAATGGTTTAAAGTAAAAATGATCAAAATAATTTTTACATATAAAATTATTCTGTTATTTATTCTGTTTTGCACTCTGTCCATAAGTAAATAACACAGAGAGACACTGATACACTTGAGTGTTGTTAGGTTAATAAAATGTGGCATATTAAATTGAAATAAAATACTACAAGTGTCAAAAACACTATGATCTCTATCAGGGTTAGAGTTAGACACTTGCTGTTTGTATTGTCACTGGACTAGGCTATAAAGCAGCGGCTACAGAATGTTCTATATTTAAAACAAATGTATGCAGCATTGAGAATAGCTAAAAACTTCCACTGAGGGTCAATGGGCCATGAAAAGATCCTGAATTAGAAACTTTCACAACACAACAGAGAGAATAATGTCATTTATTATATTTGTCTTGTTTCAATGCTAGCAAACCCCCACTCTAACGTGTGGAGTGCAGCAGGTGACAATCACTTCAAACACTGAAAAGCGGCTCTTTAGGTTCTGAAAGTACAGAGTGAACAGAACAATAAAGCTGAAGCCCAGGCTTCCCAAAAGGTGAACCCAATGCTGGTGGGTTTTGGAGACTTTCTTTTGTGCAAAGTAGCTAGACTTAAAGGTTCTGTATGAATACATGCACCACTATACCCCTAATACTTGAAATAGCTTGGTAGCTCCAATTTGTTTCTGCTTTTTTGGCATATTTGACTAACATTCATTGTTTTCATCTCTTTAGCTGGAAAATCTTATGCTGGACAAAGACGGTCATATTAAAATCACAGACTTTGGCCTGTGTAAGGAGGGCATCACCAATGAAGCCACAATGAAGACGTTCTGTGGCACCCCAGAGTACCTAGCACCAGAGGTGGGAGTATAGTCTTGTCTAAGACTCTAACCAAACCTGGAACCAGACAAATGAATTGAGAAGCTCCATTCAGAATGTGTCTCACTGCTGAACCTGATGAAATATAATTGTTAAATATATTCTGATCAGCAATAACATTTACAACATTGACAAGTGAAGCGAATAACGTTGACCACCTAGTTATTTCACTGCAATGTCACATGTTTGGTTGTTGGATATATTAGGGAGCAAGTGAACATTCAGTTCTTGAGGTTGGTGTCCTGGAAGCAACAAAAATGGCCGCAAGTATAAGGATCTGAGCCATTTTGACGAGGGTCTTAATATCATAACTAGTCAGAACAAATCTTGTCTTGTGGAGTGTTTCATGTCTGCAGTATATAGTACTGACCAAAAGTGATCCAAAAAAAAGGAGAACTGGAGAACCAGGGTCATTGATGCATCTGGGGAGCCTGTCTGGTCCAATCCCAAAGAGGAACTCCTGTTGCAGGTGCATGTGTTAATGCTGTATGGGGTCTGAGCACAGTGCATCACAGTTAGAGCTGTATTAAGTAGGAGGTGTTAAAGAAATCTCTTATTGGTTTATTTATGTTCAGTTGAACCTCATTAACTCGCCTCCCCCCCTTATATCTCACCAAACCTGCATATTGCTAGGCTGCAGGGCCGATTTCCTTCCATTTTTATTAACCGTGATAAGCTGCCAACCTCGCCTCTCACCCTCAAGTGTCAGGTGTATGCATTTCTCCATCTATAGCGCGCCAAACATGTCCATGTTAGCGCTGTAGTCTAGGATGCAGTCAGTCGTTCTAATTCTATAGGTTGCTGCTTCTGCTACGACACTAAAGTACTGTGGACCAATCACTGGTCTGGTTGGTGTCTGGACCAATCAACACAGGAAATCCTCCTGTTTGACTGATGGCTGGTTGGTTCACATTCAGCTTTTTGGCCCCCGCATCTTTTCCAGCATGTGTCTTTTGCTGAAAATGCATGGAACCCATTTTAGAATTGGAACTAGCACCGGCACCAGTTTGGTGGAAAAGAGGTATGAGGGAGTCTGCTGGTCCGTGGTGGTACACTGTCCAGCAGCCCAAAAAGAGAAAAGCACAGTATTTTACATCGAACACCAGTGGTTAGACATATTCACACCCTTTTTTTTTTACTTAAGTAAAAAACTGAAGTCACACTGTAAAAGTGCTCATAACTCCTTCAATGTGAAAATGTTCTGTATAATTCTGAAAATGTGTAAAAGTACTCTGTGTCTGTTACACTGTTAAATATCTTTTGATGGTTATTACTCGTTTATGTAAAAGCAGGAAGAAAATGCTGGAGAAAATGGAAATACTGAAGCTGGTTTGTTGGTTATGAAGGGAACGATTATTTAAGGATCAATCTGTGATTCTCTCATTATGGATTAATCTCATTATGAATTATTTGTTATTTGTTCTCATTGTGTATTAATCTGTTTATCATATTCATTATGGATTAATCTGCTGATTTTTCTCATTATGGTTTGACCTGCTGATTATTTAGATTAATCACTTATAGGTTAATCTTATATGTTTATCTGCTTATTTTCTCTTATTTTTCTGCTTATTGGCTTGTAAGAGCTCAAATAAGCCACAAGGACTTAGTTTAGTTAGTTTAATTAGTTAATCCACCTGTCTGAATCCCCCCCCCCCCCCCCTCTCTCTCAGGTGCTGGAGGATAATGATTATGGGCGAGCGGTGGATTGGTGGGGTCTGGGTGTGGTCATGTATGAAATGATGTGTGGTCGGCTGCCTTTCTACAACCAGGACCACGAGCGCTTGTTTGAGCTGATCCTCATGGAGGAGATCCGCTTTCCCCGGAACCTCTCACCTGAGGCGAAGTCCCTGCTGGCTGGCCTGCTCAAGAAAGACCCCAAACAGAGGTGAGGAGGCTAACAGGAGCGTTTAGAGCTTTAATTGAGCAAGAAGTTGAATCTAAACTAGAATACAGCTGGGAAAGCAGACGGAAGCCTGTCCCAGTCTCACATGCAGATATTACAGAGCCAGACTGTTGCTCGGCGGAGTTCATGCATAGATGTTACCGCAATTTCCAGGTTATTGAGCGCACCTGAATGTAAGCCGCACCCACTAATTTTAAGAAGAAAAAATGATTTGTACATATACAGGCCGCACTGGACTATAAGCCACAATCTTCCACGTTATAACATGAGATATTTACACAGAAAACTGTTGCACAGAATCTTTTTTTAAACTTTTAATTCAACATATACCTGTAACCGACACAAATACGTGCTGTAGTCTCCCGTAAATGTTTTTTTAGTGCTTGTAACAGGGCTGGTAATAAAAATAAAATCTACAGTACCAGGAAAAGTAATTGAGCACTCCAGTATTTTTTAACTTGGGCTTCGTACACAATTAACGTTAAGTACCGTACGTTTTTTTTTTCGGAGCAGTGCTGTGACGAGGCTGGTTAAAAAATACAGTAGCCTACCAGGAAAAGTCACTGATCCCTATCTTCATCTTCCTCCTGCGCACTAAAACCACTGAAGTCGTCTTCTTCAGTGTCGGAATGGAACAACATCAGAATTACTTCGTCACACACTTTCTCAGTCTCTTCAATTATCTTTTCGGTGGCGATTGTTTGGGCGTTTAGTTGGATCTGCATGGTAGAAACACCTCGGCCATCTGTGTTCAAGAACATTTTCAAGTTCAGGCCATGTGCTTTTCTGATCTCTGACAGCTTTTGTCATCTTTTTGCATTAAGATGGTTCATCACGCTGCTGCGTCCAACATCTCACCATCGATTCATTGATGCCAAGCTGTACCGTCATTGACAGCCAGATCGAGCGCCTTTAACTTGAAAGCTGCATCATATGTATTTCTTCTTGTGTTGTCCACGATGTGTGTGTGCATAAAGCCCAAAATGACAGATCTGAAGAATTTAGTGGAAGTTTGAATTAATTTGAAGTTTCGCTGGTCCGCTGTGACCTGTTCTGTAATTGGTTAATTGGTTAATTGGTCTTTTGTCACAAGGCTCAATGTTTTGGCGGCATGAAATTCATTAGCCCATAAAGAACATGAATTAGCCGCATCATTAAATAAGCCACAGTGTTTAAAGCCTATTTAAAAAGTAGTGGCCGGGAAATTGGTAAATGTTCAGACCAGTATATGATGGAGGTTGTATTAACAGTTCTATTCTGTTGTTGATAGGCTCGGAGGAAGCTCTGATGATGCCAAAGAAGTTATGTCCCACAAGTTTTTCACCTCGATCAACTGGCAAGACGTACTGCAGAAAAAGGTGAGAGGGGCTGAACTGGCATGTGTGTGTATGTGTGTGTGTGCGTTGTGGGTGGAAAAGGTGTAAAAAGGGAGACCAAGCATTTTAATAATTGAATGTGTTTAATCTCCATTCGGTTGATATTACAGAACTGTGATATTGCAGTTTTTGGGCAGGAGGGTCATGACTAATTATAAACACATTGTTGTTACACAAGTATACTCTGGTAACATTGCGTCTGATGTCCACAAGGTGCCGCAGTCTCATTCATCTTGTAGAAACGTGAAGACAGCTGCAGAGACCCCTGTACTTTGCAGTGTTTGTTTGTTGTGGCGTCCAGTGTGACTTTCACTCGTACACTTGACTAGTGTGTGAAGAGGGCATGTTTCAAGGTGCCCAAACGTGCAGGTGTTTCGTTCCTTGGCATACAGGGCATGTACGCTCAAGTTTTTTGTTTGCATAGTGTGTGTACAAGATTTTCTCCATCTGTTTCACTTTCTGGATCTGTGGTTGGCACATTTTATTGTCATGTAGAAATGCTAATGGAAACAATACTGCATAATGCCCCATTTGCTTTCAAGTCAAATAATTGTAATATCATATCATGGCTCAAATATTGTGATAGAATTGTTCATGCCTAAATGCAGTATGTGTTCAGTGTGCCATCTACTAACTGCTCAGAGCCCTGCCCATTAACACTAGAACTACAGCAGATTTGTTATACCTAGAACGACTGTGTGCATCAATTGACAAGTGACAAAGGGGAACAGAAATAAAGCCCTGAAGCTGAAGTAGTGGTTTCCGACCGTGGTTGCAAAGCAAATATGGGAAAGGTGACAATAGCATTGCTGTTACTTATGTAAATTAATAACGCATCCACCTGTTTGTGTTGTTACGTTATTGTCATGCGATATATCGATTATCGCAGAATCACGGTATCACGATATTATTGTTATCATGGGCCACGTATTGTATCATGAAAGACTCTGCGATTCCCACCCTGAGACAGTGTCATCTATTAGCCTTACTTCCCACTTCACTGACCCAAGACTGAAATCTGAAAAGCAAATGTAGTGTGTTCTCCTGAAAAAGCTGAATGTTCAGAGTTGAGGCTTTTAAAATATGTTGTATTGTTTGCTTTATTTATTTTGGTTTAGTTGTTTGTGTTCTCCTGTAACACTTTTAACCGGTAAGAATTAGGATTTATTATATTTATACCTATTTTAGTGACCTGAAATACAGTACAGACTAAATAAGGCATTTTCACCCGAATGAACCTTAGGATATCTTCACATCTCAGGTGGGAGTAAAAAGGAACTTTTAAGAATGACCCAAATGGTGATTAGATTTATATTGAGATATATATTGTTATTGACTGATATGATAATTTTACCAATTTTGGATTTGTTTTCCCCATAACGCCCAGCTCTAGTTAGTACTTGCTAAAAGTGATTCAAGTAAGAACAGCTGGCGACAGGGTCATGGGGACCCAAGGCTCACTAATGCATGTGGGAAGTGAAGGCCCTGAGAGGGATCTACTTAATGTTAGGCAGGTGGTGTTAATATTATGGCTGATTGTCGTATATCTATTAAAATGGACCTAACGCAGCTAACCAGCTAACTAAAGTGTAAACCAGAATTTCTGCTAAATGTATTTTTAAAATACATTTTTAGCACACACACACACACACACACACACACACACACACATCGATTTATTTAAAAATGTGTAGAATGTTTTAGCAAGATTTAAGCTCTGAGCAGTTTGTGATTTGTTCATTTGTTCATTTGTTCTTTTGCAGCTCATCCCACCATTCAAGCCTCAAGTGACCTCAGAAACTGACACACGTTACTTTGACGAAGAATTCACTTTGCAGACCATCACAGTCACACCACCTGACCAGTGTGAGTACTGTGTGTGTGTGTGTGTGTGTGTGTGTGTGTGTGTGTGTGAGAGAGACTTGTGTTTGGCAACATTGTGTTTGCACTTTTCTAGTTTTTACTGCCACATTTAAGCAGGTTACAGTGAATAAACTTAAATAAATTGCCCAAAAAAGTCAACATAAACAACAACAACAAAATCATTTACATTTCAACTGAAACTGGCAATATGCCCATACATTGATTTAACAATAAATATATAAATATTTCTATTGACAAAAAAACATCATTAATATAGAAAGTCAGTTATGTACACTTGATTCATAAAAAATAACCCCAAGCCTGTAATTGCTAAAAGATTGCTAATAAAATGTCAATTAAATAACAATATATGAATATAATTCTGTTAATATTTCTGAAACCAACTCATACGCAATGGATAGCAGATATTATGTCATGTCTAAGTTTGGAGAAAATCAGACACTCCCTTCAGCATTCCAGCAAAAAATTCATTGAAACACAGAGTTCTTTCTTGAATAATTTTACAAATATTTGAGAAATGTAATGTAATGCAGATAATTTAGGTTGGTCCAGTGTTTGGATGTGATATTTGTCTTCATTTATATATGTGTGTGTGTGTGTGTGTGTGTGTGTGTGTGTGTGTGTGTGTGTGTGTGTGTGTGTGTGTGTGTGTG
>JBBIGC010168375.1:0-15814 GCA_037576955.1 Lepidarchus adonis
TAGATAGATAGATAGATAGATAGATAGATAGATAGATAGATAATAAAAGCATGGTCTGAACTCACAAATCATTTCTGATGTTAAGTTGAGTAAAATTTCAATAATCAATAAAGTGCAATTACCTTGAAAGAAAAGTAATACCTGCTTTTCTCATTTGAAATGGAGGGATCATATCAAGAGCAATTTCTCCAAGGTATCATTATAAGAGTAACCTGGTTTTATACAGTCTTATGGTGTATAACGTTTATTTTATATACTTTATGTAATCCTGATATGCAATTTCATGCTATTTTCCTTTGAATGCATCTCATTTTACCTCATCTGAGAACTGATGTTGCTTGATTTGAAAGTTTTAATTTCCAAATGATATTAATGAAGCTACATAAATGCTGCGCTGATGTAATATAAATGACTTATCTGGTAAACACATACAATTCACTTAGTAAGTGTGTGGTTACTGCACTTAGCATTCACGTCCTTCAAAATAAAACCACCAAACAAAGAATGCATGTGTGTATTTGTGCACATTCTTGTCTATACCTTCCATAGTTGCTGAGCGCACGTCGCATGTGTTTAAAGATAAAGGCTGCGCTCCTCAAATTCCTTTTATTGCCCAGGCTTGCAAGCTAATTGCCCTGGCTAAATGTGTGTTATTGCTGCTCATATGAAGAGCCTTAACTGTGTGGACACACAAGGCCAGGTGAGCTAGTCTGGGTAACTTTCCACTCACTACAATCTTCAGTTGTTTCGCTGCTTTACCTCTTGCTGCTGAAACGACACTAACTCTCAATTATGCACCATTTTCATCAGCAGAGCATCTTCTGTAGTTTGATGTTTGGCTACTGGCCAAACAGTGCCTTACTAATATCACATAAATGTCACAGCTGAAGCCCAGATAAAAAGAAATCAACGCAAAAATCAATGTAAAAGAGAAATCAATGCAAAATCTATGCAAAAATCAATGCAAAAGAGAAATCAATGCAAAATCAATGCAAAAATCAATGCAAAAATCAATGCAAAAGAGAAATCAATGCAAAAACATTGCATAAAAGAAATACAACAAACATTCGTTTGGTGTATTACACACAAAGATACTGTGAATAAACTTTTCAACACTGAATGCTGCTATTGTAATTTTCCTAACTCACTAATATACATGTCTAAGTGGGCATGGATATGTTTTCACCTACAGGTAAAGGTGTTATACTCCAAAAAATGAAACATAAAATTCTCATTTTATAATATTTTTTTATAATCTCAAGAAAAAAAGGTTAAGTAAGTACATCCTTATATTCACAATAAATTCAACTCCTTTAATTTGAAATTTTCTGCAAGAGGAACTTTTCTTGTTTGCATGTTTAGACACTAACGGTCTGGGGTTCTGCTTGCTAGTATGCTAAGTGTGTGGGGTCATCAAGCCAAGATAGAAAGTACTCTCTTATCATAACATTTTTTTTTAAGGATTATAAGAAAATGCTGTTGTTTTTTTTTCCCACTGTAAACAAAAAGTCACCTACCGGTGGTATAGATTTTAAATGACTAACAATTTGTTCAGGATTGGTTGTCAACAAATTAATTCAGACAGCAGATAGTGTGATATAAAAAGAAGTCCTCAAGAAACACAAACTTTTATCACAAAGGAATATAATCACACAGATATTTGATTACATTGACCTGCATAATACCATTTGCTCCTCAAAAAATAAATATTGAGCAAGATTACAGCTATATAAACCTATGCCAGCTGCATTTTTAAACAATTCAATTCATTTTATGTACTTTTAATCTCTGCCAAATGACTAAATCCTTGGATAATCCAACCCTACGTGACAGAAATCTAACAGAAAACAATCTGGTAGAACTGGAGCTGTATATATTTGCTTAAAACAGATATATAAAAGTAAATAAATATATGAATCTAATGAATTTAACTAAAGAATTTAAAATTACTGTATCATTTC
The DNA here is from genome assembly GCA_037576955.1 of Lepidarchus adonis. NCBI lineage: Eukaryota > Metazoa > Chordata > Actinopteri > Characiformes > Lepidarchidae > Lepidarchus > Lepidarchus adonis. The sequence goes on from JBBIGC010168375.1 coordinate 1,962, forward strand.
AAATACTGCAGATTCATCTCTACTTATCTAAGACCTGAAAACACAGAACTTCTCCCAAATCTAAGGTCATCCAAGGCAAGCAGAGAGAAGCAGATAAATCACAGAAGTTTTAATATTCTCTGCTCTCAGGGCTCTGGTAGTGAGTAATTACAAACACAGCTGAGCTGGGAAATGAAGATGAGTTTAAAGCTTATACGGGGGTCGATGGCCTCATAGCATCAACAGCTACACCGGTCTGGAAAAAGAGAGTAACTCTTGGAGTCCTGTGGGTTTTGTGTGCTTATTTTATGGTGACAGGAAAAACTGAGTCATGTTTGCAGGCCTGGGGTGAGCATGAAGTGGATTGTTTTGAGTAGTGATGAAGTATTTCTTGGGTGGAAACATGTTCCTCATAAGCAGCTGGGGCGGTTTTGTGATCAAAGAAGAAAGATTGTCAACAGCTTTGTAGATCCTCAAGTGCTGCACAGAATAGTGGTTTAAACTAACCCACATTAAACCAGTTTGGGGTCTTTCACGAGGGAATGCCCTACAAATGTCTCAGTCCATAAAGACAATGAAGATGTTGTTCTAGAAGCTCTGTCCTTCAGCTCATTGGATTAGAAATTAAACAATATGCTTGACCTCAGCATTCTCCAGTTTTAAAGCATTTCTTTTTGAAATATCTGCCATTGTATGCATCATTCCTTAGTTTCAGAGAACATTAATAAATCTTAGTCTGAGATGTTTCATTTTTTGCAGTTGCAGGTCAGCCATTATTAGATTCTGAGTATCTTCCTTAGGGTTTTGGTCTGCAGTTTTCTCTATTGTCTTTAAGAAGTACAGTATGTGCTTGGTGAAGATTAGGTTGAGTGATTAACTACCACAGAACTGATATTAATCAGCCATAACATTAAAACCATGTGCCTAATATTCTGTATTCCTCCCATGTTCTATCAAAACAGCTCTGTGGGTTATGCGATGCTCTGTCGAAGTTGTGGTTAAACAGAACTTTGGGAACATGTTATGACTGAAAACAAAAGCAACTTCAGAACAACACTTTGTATCTGATTGGCAGCTTATAATTGGCACCTCAGCTCTACTATCTGAGCAATGTACACACGTAAGCCAGACAGGAACATTTGGTTTGCTTGGTTGGACTTAAGCAGTTCTTTTGTAGACTTCATAATGATCTGGTTTGCAACACTCATAAATGATCATATGTTATTAGATCATGGGCAATGGGATCTTAGCTTTCTCTTACTTATCTGTCCAGAAGTCATGGAAGTATTTTGATATTTTGATATACTGCATCTATAAAGCTTCATCCACAATCAGATTCCACTCTTACTTATGAAGACTAGCTTCCCTCTGAGATGCTCCATGAATAAAGAGCTAGAACTGTCTCAGTTACCTTCTGTTTTGGGGTTTAGCTGTGGGTCATGCTAGTTTATTTTCCACACCTATTCAATTCAGGTTGTAGGGAAGCTGGAGCCGATCCATATGGGCCAGGGTAGACCCTGGCAAACCATCACAGGGCTACCCAGAGACAGACTAGAGTAGCCAGTCAAAATATACTACAAGCCTTTGGGCAGTGGGAGGAACTGGAACACCCAGAGGAAACCGGGGTTCGAACACAAGACCTTCTTGCCAACCACTGCACCATCATGCTGCCCTGTATATTCATTTGGTAAATCATGGTAAATTCAGTCACATATGGGTCCACAAACTAGACGTTCAGACATAGGATGCCAATTCTGTTGTTTAACACTTTTCATTTTGATTTTATTGGTCAGCACTCTACCATGGGTTTGCAGGTTGTTGTATTTCTCCTCAACAACGTACCAAATATTTTATACTTCATGATTCTGCCATGTTTCTGATTCATGTAGTATGATTTTCAGCCTCAAGAAGGCTTTAATAGCACTCTGGACATACAGTAATAGTAACCTCTAAGCAACAGTATATGTTATCATTCTGGTACATTAAGTATAAATGCAGTTGCACAGCTGGCAACGAAACAACCACAGCATGAGTTTCAGTTCTAATGATTCAATGAAATATACAATTTCTTTATATTTCTAATATAGTTGTAATTCCCCTCAAATTAAACATTTACTTTTCAAGTTGCAAAGGCAAAGAGCACAGCAGGTAGCCAAACCGACAAAAAGTGTGTCCCTATCTAAATAGGTGGACTCTCTCCTGGTACCACCAGACTAGACTTAATGCTTTAGTTCGTCAGGTCAGCATGGATTTTTCCATTCAGTGATGTTCGTGAAACAATTATGGATGACAGAAAGCAAACGGATATTTGAAGTCATGCTATAAGTAGATACCATGCATGTCTTCTCCTTATCCCATACAAGGTCAGGACCAGTGGAAAATTTCCACTCCAGTCAAGCTCACCGGGCCACGAGCATCAGCCCACTAGCCACATGCTCCCCCCTCCTGCCCTCCTGTGTTTTTATGGATAATGAGATTGGAGATAGCTTGGTTGTCAGGGCTTGTCATTGTAGCCCATAAGGTCCCATTTCAATGTGTTCATCCAAGCTGTCAACACATAATAATTCCAAGAAATAAGTTTGTTTCCCCCCATGTGCGTGTGGGCAAAGGTGAGGAAGTGAAACATAACTGTAGGGTTTCTTAACCATCATTGGGGACCTCATCTTTTATCTACCTAGCTCTTCAGAAACTTCAAACAATAGATTGATGGGCATAAATATAAAGAAATTCCTATAAATCTTTAATAATGCAAAGAAAAGAAAAGAAATTTAATGCTTTGAAACATATCCGCAAGTGTATTTGTGAATAAATAGCAACTTAATTCATTTTGAGGTGAGTGTGTGATGATTAAGGCATGCAGTTTTGGCTTTACTGATTGGCACATTAGCTTCCACTGATAACTGGATACAATACTTCAATGGAGAATGAAAGAAACAAACTTTAATATCTCAGGTAATTGGATAGATTGGGAACGACAAGATTTCAAGGTGGTATAGATCTCTGCTTTCAAAGTGGGAAGGCTAGCACCCTCGCCTTTGACAATAAAACACACTCGTGTTTTATTGAAATGTAGCAGACACCATCTAGACTCCATGATCATGTTATGCCATTAATAGCATAGACAGAGCAATTGTTTAGAATCAGTGTAGATTTTACAAAACATTTTATAGAATGTAACTGCGTGATGCATCATGTCAAATCACCCTTAACATTTTGTATGGCAGAACCTGAATAACATCCATTACGACCTACCTGCATCCCTAGACAGGCCACCATCATGTGTGTGAGCAGTTTGGCAGCGAACATGGGGAATCTGGAGCACAGTAAATGGGATATAAAGGCCAAAGCAAAACCTGGAGAATGAAGACAAAGACAAAATTTAAGATACATAATAGTAGACACTCCTCCTTAACCTCCTTAAGATCTTACACGTTCCATGTTACAGGGGCATGAGAGCATTGCATGATGCAATACGGGCTGAAATTGTGACACACACACACACACACACACACACACACACACACACACACACACACACACACACACAAATGGATCAACTGTTACTTAGACCAGTATTTTCCATCATCACTCCTGGAGCCCTCCATTCTGCAGATTTGAGTTTTCACTGATCCAACGTACTCACTTCAACCCAAGGTGAGATCATTACCTGAATGAGTTGTGCTGGGAACAGGAAAAACTCTAAAATATGCAGAGCAGCGATGGACCTCCAGTGCTAGTAATGGGAACCAGTGATTTTGACAAAATATTAAACAGGAAGATGATTTTTACTAAATACAGAAAAAATATTAGCAAAAATCTGTTTCATGTTAAAAAGACAATTGTAGATATTCGTTCTTAGTTTTTTTTGCTGCATTAAGTTCATCTTGAAGGCATAGAGATTGCTTTACACAAGGCTTGGGCTACATGCTTAATGCTTTTGGGGAACGACGTCCTAAGGGAAGCAAACAAATTTAGAAAAAAAAAAAAAAGTGTCCTCAGACTTCTGAAGCAAATCCTTTGTCTAGTTTTTCAACCAAACCATGAATGCTACTCAGCCCTCCCGTGGTTTGAAAAGCAGATCAGGTTCTAACCTGAGATGCAGATGAAGCCGGCAGCGTAAAATGCTTCGTTGTATGAGGTCAGTGCGTCTGTCTCGGCGTATGCTGTGTAGATGGACAGATGTGTGCAGGCACACTCCACAAAGTTCTCGCTGTCGTCCACCACGTGACAGAACTGACCATCAGAGAGCCAGCTGGACAGGGCAAAACAGAAAACAGGGTATAATAAGATCTGACTGTTGAATAGACACAATGTTCAAGTACATTCAGTTATGTAATCAAAATGTGTGTCCTGCTTGACTTGGGTTTGCCCTTTCAAACGCTCTACCACAAAAACGGAATGGGAAACATAAAACCGAAGGAGAAAACACAATGTTCCGTTGGGGCTGCAGGGTCATCCAACGTGTTTGGCTTAACAGCAAAGGTCTGTAGAACAGAGGATTCTCTAGAGGAACACTAAAGTAACACAGTCAAACCTTACAGCGATGTTCCACACTTCCTACTAATTTTTATGATTTCAGCAGAAATATTAGATAAGCTGCTATGTAGTACATGTAGTTTAAACCTCCCTATAATGCAAATGTTCTAAACCAACTAAACTTTATTCCAATAACTGTTTGGGAATCTTTATTTTAAGGCTTTTACTCTGAAGAAAGTTTGTCAATAATGCAAAAATATAATTATGAAACTCAACAATTTAGAAATATGTATTGTGTGATGTTTGGAAACAAATTAATTACTACTTTATTATAAGTTTTATTACTTGCCCTTTTAATCCAAAACCATGTTGGCCAAATGAACACATAAAATACAGCAGCATATTGCAAAATTTTATGTATTTTTCTCTTTAAGGCTTTAATATGTAATATTGAAAAGAGGGAGGCCTCAGCCTGAAACTTTAAACAAGCACAACTTACAGGCCAGTTCCTCTTCCTCTCTGCACCACCTCCAATGCCAACCCCCGACAGAAAAGGCTACCATGCATGTAGGTCAGGTAAACAGAATCCACATGGACAGAAGTCCTCTGCATATACATTTGTCTGAATCACGTAGAAATGTTGCTAACGCTGCAATTATTTTCAGTTTATTTTTAGAAAGAGTATGTATGATGAAAGATTTGCTGCCCAAAGTGTGTAAATGATTTTCTCACAGATTATCTGTCTCATTTTATGTCAATTTAAGTACATAGGACAAAAGTTATTAACTTATTTATTTAATTAATAAAAGTGACCTACTGTAGTTTTAAAGGGGGAAAACAAGATTTGAAATTGATACATTAAAAACCTATTGCTCATTTAAATAACATAACTCAAATAAATATTTGCATAATAATATATTATTATAATAACTATTTAATTATATAATTGTTATGCAAATAATTGTGAGCTTAGATGGCTCTATATATGACGCAAAACTTTTATAACAATTAAGGGTCTTTTCCGAGAACTATGTGTCCAAACTGAGACTAGTTTAGGAGGCTTTATTTTTAAGATTGACACGGTGTCATTATTGTGTGCTGGGAGAGGTCAGAAGCACACACTTACAGATCCAGGTGGATCTAGAGGTTAAAAGTTCCCTTCATAAACCTAACTTCTCAGATGCACTGATGTAAGATTGCAGTCTCCTGCCAAACCAAACCAAGGGGAAGGACTGGACACGGGCTGTTCAGCCAGAACATTTTAGTTCAAGCCTGTGAAACATCATTGAAATGAACCTGGAGAACAGCTTGAACTTCTTATAAACACACAAGTTCATACTGAGCCAACATAGAAAAAAGAGTGTGTTTGATAGTGTGTGTATGCATGGAGTGTGTATGACTTTAAAAGGAATTTGTTGTGATGAGTCATGAATCTTAACTGTACTCACTATCTGTCCCATTGGTTCACACTGTGTGGGTGAGACCAACAAACCCTTATGTCACTGTTATTGCAGGTGATGAGAAAATCAGAGTGTATTTTACTTTATTATTGGAAGATATACGGTAGATTTATTTTTGATAAATAATTATAGATTGGGTACCAATTTTTCCCTTGAGAACTAGCCCCTCTGAAATGTCTGTGCACTGCCATAAAATATGATATTCCCAATGCTGAGAGAGTGAAGGCTCCTCTGACTCACATGAAGTGCCAGCATCTTTGTCAACTCCTGTTAACAAAATGTCACTGAACTGCTCAATGTATTTGGAAGAAAATACTAAATGCTGATTCATTTCATGGCTTCACTGGCTGAGAGGAGAAGGAGGCCATCTGAGGAGTGCAAGGCCAATTGTGCTCTCTTGGGTCCTCAGCCACAGATGGCTTTGGAGTCACTGTGCTAACATGTGACCTCAATGGAGATCACCAACGAGAAGGCTAGCGTTTAAACAGCTGTGCCACCTTAGAGTGAAAAAAGAGATATTTCATGATGTTTTGGATGAATAGCTAGGGTCACATGTCTCATAGGACCTCGTGTTCTTTACATCAATGGCATTTTGTCATTTTTGGGGCCACCAAACATAGAGTACAAACTCAAACCCATTCATTAGTCTGTAGGTGCATGTGCATGTGTGTGTGAGACTGTATGTGTGTGTGGGGAGTGTGCATATGTTTATGTTCATATATCATATTGTGGTGAATTTGGGAATGGGGTTTGTCCTCATTGGCTGCTGTGTTAGTGGGCACACAGAGCATCATGGGAGGGAGTGTTATTGTGTTGGGGGTTGTTATTGTGTGGTTTAAATGTGGTGTTGGTGGGAGGATTTATTTTGGAGATGTGTTGTTGTGTTTGTGTGTTTGTGATACTGTGTTTGTGGGCTTGTTTGCTCAGTGTGGCTCGGTCACCATGGACGAGAAGAGTGTCAGTTCTAATATGGTGACCGGGGCACGCTGAGCAGATTTAAGCTCACCAGGGTTGTTATGTGCTGCTCTGAAACAAGAGGGCGCACGGGCTCCTTTAGTCTTTTTCAAGGCTGGTAAATAAAGGGAATTGGATGCTGTCCAATTTGCATTCAACCCTTGTGTTCAAGCGTCACTCATAGTGGCTTGGGGTTTCCCTCCCAAGTACGCTACAATATCATATATAAATGTTAAGTAAACCACCTCTCAGCTGCCTGGTTCCACAGAAGACACAGCGATTGGCGAGGTTTGATCCTTTGGTCTGGTGTGTGTATGCGATACACAACTTCTTTACCATTCGTAAGGGGCCTCGACTCTCTGCCCTGTATACTAACAGAAAACACCTGCACACACACACACACACACAAATATTCATAAAACATAAATCAGTTAGGTTATAATACATGACTAAGTACTCACAAACCCTCATACTCTTCTGGGAAATGTTCATCAATGATTGGTCATTGTGTTGACCAACCACACATATCAATGGCATGCCAGGGAAAACAGCAATGCCCTTTATGACTGAACTGAACGTATGATATAAACAACACTGCCATCAACTGGTCAGTTCCTAAAGCCAATGAAATAGGTCTCTATTAAAACAGGCCATATTTATCTCCTGTACCAATAATAAGCGTATTAGGTCTGCCTCATTTTATCATACACATATCATTTAGGTAGTTTTACAATGACATGATAATAGCATGTTGATGTTTCTGCTGAGCTAAACATTGTCTATACCTAAAACGTGCACCTACATGGTAGATGTATTTGATAAACTGGCCAATGAGAGTAGTTATAGAAGGTGCATGATACCAGGTAACACATACAAAATGTTAAAAGCATACTAATATGTGATTCAGTTATTTAAAAAACAGTCAGTGATGGATCAAAGGTCTTAGACATGGTTTACCAACATAGGACTTATTTGGGTCATAGATGCACATCTGCTTTGCCCATCTTTTCTTCTGGGAGACTCTACCTCTCTGATTGCTCTTTTTATACCCAGTCATGTCAGACCTATTCCCAATTTACAAAACGAATTGCTCTAGCTGTTTCCTTTTAGAACCACTTACATTTCCAGCTGTTTGTTGCCATGTCCCAACTTTTTTTAAAATAACTAACTTTGAACTGTGGAATGCAATTTCTGTCCTGCCCACCTTATCATTGAGAGCACTGGGTTTGTTAGTGAGGAACCAGTGCTCAGTGCTGTACTCAGTGAAGTGCACCATTCGACAGGCAGAGGGCGCCATGTCACCTCCTGGCAGTGCTGGCACCTCCAACAAGGTCTCAGGCAGAGTGAAGGTATCTCCGTTGCTGCCGATGAAGGTGTGGCCATTGATCTGTGTTGGGTACCAGTAGTGAGCAGCAATGGTCAGATAAGAACAAGAGTCCAGGATGGTCTTGCCCCTGCAGAAGACATTGAACTGTTGTATTAAACAGTAATGAAAGTGAACTAATTCCTAACCCAATCAAACTCAAGATTTTAACACGGCAATAAAAAAATGCAACACCTAATTTGACACTGTTAATCAGAGAAGATTATTGTCTAAAACACAATATCCATATGCAAACTCTTCAGTGAAAAATGACTAAAATGGCTGTTTCCAGTTAGTCCATGCAGAGGGGGCAGCTTGTGAGAGAGGCCTTCAAATCCTTACCGCTGACCCTCAGCCCCACAGGGTGTGTTGCTGACCAGTGAGAATGCAAATCGCTCTGCCATCTTGGCCAGGTGGCTCAGTCCACGTGTGTCCATCCGGGTAGGCTTGGCCAGTGCACAGAGCAGGTCATAGGTTAAACTACGGCTGCTGTGTTCCAGAGGGGTCTGCTCAGCCTTTGTCAAGGTCTGGAAATGAGAAAGAAAGAGAGAGAACATGGTTATTCAGAACTAAAATATGAGGGGCTCCTAGTTTCATTTGCCAGTGTGTTTCAAAATAATTACTGCACATATTTTCCAGATCAGCACCACACACTGCAAGAAATTCACTCATCGCGACAGTTCAAACTATTTCCTCATAGACAAACACTAGAAATGCATCAGTGTGAAGGTGGCAGTTCAATTGAATCAATTTGGATAATGATCATTCAACATTCTCATTCACAAGAGATATCAAACATCCCAGTTCCTACTCAAAAAAGTTATGGCATCCCATAACTTAATATTTATATGCCCTTTGGCAGAAATGATGTTTCCTGTAACTATTTACCAGTCTCTGACGTTGACTGGTAGAAGGTTTTCCCTACTCTTCAATGAAGAATTCCTGCAGTTGAGTGATGTTTGAGGAGTTTCTTGCATTCACAGCCCATTTCCAACCACCCCACGCCTCCGGGCTTTGACTTGGCCATTAAAAAAATCTATTTCACAGCAAAATTTTACAGCAAAGGTTTTCTCCTTGCACTTCGTCCATGAAAACCAAACCTGTGAAATCTTTTTCTGATGGTAGATGCATGTAATTTAACATCAGCTGTAGCAAGAACTTCCTTTAGGTCCTGTGATGATTTACCATAGTTGTTTATAGGTGTTTTAAGCGTCTTGCTCTCTGCTCTTGGACTGCTATTTGACCTAGCTATGCTGGGAAGTGCTTTAAATATTATTGTCTTGATGGTGGAAGGCCTAATCTCTCATTCTTTTGCAATGCATTTATATCTCCTGTCAGACTCATTTATCTACAGCTCTTAGGACCTCACCACAACAACGCTACCCCCTTCAACTGTCGAGATCAAACCAAATACTTAAATGTGTATGTTTTAAACAAGACAGACCTGTCTAATGTGCTCTTTGACATTGTTTTAATCACTTGATTCCAGTTCTAGCCATTTTGAATAATAATGAATGTGAGAATGTACTAACTTTTTCCTCAGTGGGAACTGGCATCTTTATTTCTTTTCTTTGTATTTTTTGGTGAGTACATCACCATATCATTTGAGAACAGCTCTCTATATACATATTACCTCTGCTACAAATGAAAGCTTGCTGTATTATTTTAGATTCATTTTAGATTCACATCTGTGTTTTTTTAGCCTATTCTTAAAAATAATTCTTAGATGTATGTAAATAACTGAATTAAAGATATTGATTTGCTTCTAATCAAATAAAAAATATAAAAACCGAGAAACATGGCTGCGCTCACCTGGCTAACTGCATCCAGAACTGCAGTTAGTTGCTCGTGTGTGATTTCCACACTGACTTTATTAATAAGCCCCTGCAGAACCCGGTTAATGACCGTTTCGTCTGCAGGCTGGTGGAGCTGATCCAGCAGGGCCCATACTGACTGTGTCTCAGCATCTGAAACCAGAGTAACGTTAGCTATGCCGTACAGAGGGTGCACTCTGGCGCCCCCAGTGGCATCAGAAAGAATGATCTGAAAGCGTTTAGGTGTGGGGTTGGAGGATCCAATATTGGGTGTGAGGGCAACATCCAGACTGGCACTGTGCTGACCAACGTCAAAAGTGAGGATGCCTTCGGCCATGACAAAGTCCATTCCGCCCACAGCAGGCCAGATCAAAGTGGGGCCGATAGACTCGGCCTTGGGCAGCACCTGAGGCAAATGTAAGATTAATACAATAAGAGGGAGTATATTAATGATTTCAAGGTGGGAGGGGAGGGTGATGAGAGCAAGTCAAGAGGAATAATTATTTGGGCAAAGACAGGAATATAAATATTTTTAACACTTAATTAAACGCAATTTAATAGTTGTAGCTACATGATGTATTCATACAAGATGTATTCAATACTCACTGTATGTGTGTATGTGTATATGCCATCAAAATCTAACTGTAACTTTCATGTGCATATCTACGCTCAGCACAGTGAAACATTTACATTTACAAGTTGAGCAAATGAAAATCAGACCTGAGAAATGTTATTAATTGAAAAAGATAAAAAGAGCAGAAAGCTGTTCATCAAAAGTTCTGTCTATGAACAGAACAACTTAGTATTTGAAATTTCCATTTCCTGCTTTTTCCATCTCTCTGCTTGTAGACAGTGTTTCAGCATAAATGTGTCTACAATTGTATTGTGTGTGTGTGTGTGTGTGTGTGTGTGTGTGTGTATTACAGATCCTTACCTGTGTAGTGTACTTTACAGAGATGGCTGATGCCACACTGGCATCTCTGTAGACCTGCAAACTGACTGTAGTCGCTTGGAGTGTAGCCACAGGCAGCCTGGAGCCCACTGCGAAGTACACCAGCCCACGAGGGTCATCGCTCTCCAGCATTGTGATATTTGCAAATCGGGCAGTCTGGTTAATGGCAGCTCCATCTCCTACCTCATAAATCTCCACCAGAAACCAAACAGCAAACTCTGGGTCCTAAAAAGAAGGACAGAAGAAAGAAAGTTTTCGAATACAACAAGCGACACAAATGGAAATTGGGCTTCGTAGTGGTAAAAATGGAAAAAGGTTTCAGTAAAATTTTTCAATTTTCAATAAGCTTTTACTGCAAAGTTTTCAAACTCTGTATTGTAATAAGTTAGGGAACATTATGATAATTGTAATAATAAAGTGTGTACTCTATTCTATGTAGAAAGTAAATAATACACTTTGGCTCTTCAAAACCACATTCCAGTCACCTTTCCAAAAGCATTTGCATAACAAAGTGGCGCTAATGGACCTGAGATGTTGGATCTGTTTGTGGGAGGGCAATGAGGGGGGAGCTCCTTATGAGATTTTATGTTAAAGACCTCAGCAACGGAGAAATAATATTTTCCACACAGAATAATCAAACAAGTATGCGAGAAACAGGGTCAGTAATAGAATTGCTTTTTTACTAATTCAGCTCAGCACAGCCTTTTTAGGTAGATATTATAATCAGACTGCTACACAGATATAAGCAATTTGGATGGAGTAAAATATTGATACTAGACATCTGTTGCAACGAAAGTACTACAGAAGTTGATAAATAGAAAACATAATGAAACTCTAGGACAATATGGATAATTTAAGCTTATTTCAAGGAACAGCTGTCATGTTAAGCCTGTGATTTGTTTGATTATGTCTGTGTCCATGTGTTCCTTAGCCCCACCCTGTATGCCACAGCTGTGGTTTATGTATGTCCATGCCCATCCTTATGTGTATAGTCTTTAAGCTCTTGTTTTTGGTTCAATGTTGTCTTGTCTTTGTCGTATATTGCTGTATCTTGTATCATTGTGTTTTTGCCACATTCATGTCCATGTTGCCTAGGTGGCTCTTTAGCCAGATTCCATGTTTTGGTATATTTTTTTGTGTTTAATAAATGTATATAAAGTAGTGCATGTCCTCTTGCCTACTTCCTGTCTAAAACCTGACAACAGCTCTTGAAAAAACAATAATGTATCAGCGTCAAGAAAAGAGGGCAGTGCTCGTCTGCTAGCTGCTTCATATGTGAATGGGTTAAATGTACAGGTCACATTTTGATGTGATGCCCTTCGTGTGATGAGATGTGTTCACAATGACAAATAGTCACATTAAAAAACAGGTAGAAAATGTTATGAGAAGAATTGGAAGAAGAATTGCAGTTTTTGTCTTTTTTTAAAACTTGCCCTCCATAGAAAGGGTAACACCTTTTGGCATGTTACTGTACACTGAGCAGCAGTTTCAGCAGCTGAATACTGAGGATATTTTTCCAATATGCTAAAATTATGCCTCTGTGACATATATTTAATTGTGATGATGCATTGTCCTGCTTAGAAGATGAGGCTTGATGATAAAATAAAATAAAATCTGCAGTTCAGAAAGAGCTATAGTCAGCACCACAGACTGGAACAAGATTAAGAAGCACAGCAGTGAGTCGGATCAAAGCCTAAAGAGAACAGCGTGTGCTCAGCAACAGTCTGAAAAGACCCACAGGCTACTGCAGTGAGAGAGGGAGAAAGGGTGAGCGAGACAGAGGGAGAGAGAGAGTGCACGAAGAACACCTGCACAGAGCAGAAGAAGGATGAGTCGAAGGGTAGCATTAGAAGTCCTGACAGCTACTGTGCTGCAGCGTCCTGCTGACTCCACCATACCTGATCGGGCCGGACTTCCAGATGAAGGAGACAGAGCACCTCTCCTCTCAGGCACCGCGCTCTGCCAGACGTCTGCTGCAACTCCTGAGTCAAATTCACCCCGTGGCTGACAAGCGTAGGAACCGTGGGGCTGAACGTTGCCCTCCAGTAAACAAAAACGTCCTCGAACGCTCTGTGGAACACAAGCACCATGTACATACCAATTTTGTATTTTTGCGGGAAGTTGTGGTTGAAAATAGTAAGAATTTAATTTGATTAAAGGGATATTTCAGGAAAATAAATAAGCAAATTAATTAAATCATTCATTCATAAATTTCCTCTTGCACTAAACATGGTGGATCAGCCAAACAGTCTCCAAAGCCTGTTTAGTGTCGCACTAGAATGCCAAGGGCTAGGAATGCTTGTACTGTTTGCAGATATGTCATATATTTCTGTATTACAGTCCAGACTATTTTGAACAGTGTAATTCTATTTAAGCTTATTAAACAGCTCAGTTTTAGGAACATGTCATAAGCTCTTATTACTTGCTTGCTACAATAGCCTCATAACATATTTTTAGACATAACAGGTCTGGAGATTTTTTCCCTTATAGCTGCAGTTGGTAAGATTGAGAAGAGGTCCTTCCCCCTTCTTAAGACCCGGAGGCTGCCATGCACACAGTCCTGTACGAAGGGTTTCTCACCCTGTATCAAACAAATGAACAAAACACAACGTCCATGCAACCAGATCTGCTTTATTGTGAATTTTACCAGACTGCACTTTGACTAGCAACTTGGTCACTGGCTTCCCAACCCAGCTCGCATCAAATTCAAGTCCCTAATGCTCGTCTACAAGATCATCAACGGATCTGCTCCCTGTTATATGACTACACTCATTCAGTCCTACACACCCACCAGATCCTCAGATCAGCGAGAGAACAGCGACTGGAGATTCCACCCCCACGTAGAGTCAAACACC
>JBBIGC010168383.1:0-11959 GCA_037576955.1 Lepidarchus adonis
TTTAACATAGACATCCAATCTGATCGTATTTATAATATTTATTAACTATTTACAGTGAAACAACATAGAGAATCTTAGAGAATCACACAACAAAATATAAACAAAAAATGTGTAAAAGGAAAAAAGAGTTTCCTGGTAACAGTTTAAGTTTTAGTGTAGATTGGCATTAAGAAAGACCAAGTGCCTCAGCCACTGTCCTATCGCGCTCGTGCGCTCTCTCTCCTTCCGTTTTCTGGTTCCGCGCTCGCTTTCTGCGCATGCGTGGTGTGTAACCCAAGGAAATACAACGTGTAGTTTTTAAACGATGGCTTTATTTATTAGGGCAAAAAGCCTATCCAGACCTACTTGGCCCTATGTGAAAAAGTCAATAATCACTCATGTCAATCATGAGTCTGAAATAGAACTTGTCTATCAAAGATCTCAAAAAGCAACACATCATGCCAACATCTAAAAAAAACTCCAGAACAGATGGGGTTATTTCCATTTATCCATTTGGAAAAGGTTTCAAAGCCTTTAGAACTTCAGCAAACCACAGTGAGAGCTATTATCCACAAATGGAGAAAACTTACAGTGCTGAATCTTCCCTGGAGTGTCTGGTTTCCCAAAATTGTGTCAGGTGTGCAAGAGGGTGACCTGGCCACAAAAAAACAGAACAATATGCAAAGAACTACAAGCCTCACTTTCTAAGTTAAGTTCATTGTTTATGATTTAATAAAAGGAAAGAGACTGGACTCGATTAGTTTGAGCCAGTGTCACTGTCCCTCTCATCAGATAAAGTATTTAAGTTGGGGCTGATTGTTCATCAGACTGTTTATAGTGAAAGTGACAACACTATGCCACCACTGCCCCTAGTTTAAAGATGGACCAAACATTCATATTCTAATTACTACCTCTATGTTGTCTGGCTGTGTTGCTGGTAAAACCTTGATCCCTCAAGTCAAGTATTACAAATTTTATTTGTATAGTGCTTTTTACAACTGACGTTGTCACAAAGCAGCTTTACAGAATTTTGCTGAAAAATTGTCAACACTGCGATCAGATATGGGTTTGAATGAATAGCATATAATCAACCCAATCACGTCCACATATTAACTTAATAAAAAATAAATATAAAAATATAAAATTATAAAAAATATAAAAAATATAAAAAAATATAAAAAATATAAAAATTATAAATATAAAAATATATAAAATAAATAAAAACTGCAACTTAGATAAAAAAAAAAACTAAATCAGAATGAGGGCGATAGCGAAATGAAAAAAAACAAACAAAAAAACCTAATTCAGAACGAGGCTAAGCGAGGGATGTGGGTCACGTGGTGTCACATTCCTGTCATGTGACTTAAAGTTATCCAGCTCATACTTCCGGTTGCGTGTAAAAGGAGGAGGAAAAGTTCCCAGTCACCGCGAAAGTTGATTTATTTGTTTTCCTGTAGTTTTTACGCGTTCGGAACAGGTGTAAACACAGGTGTAAACAGAGTGGGCATGTCGGCTAACAGCTTATCTTACAGTGAGCATGCAGGAGCCGAGGCAGCGGTGGAGCTCGGACAGGAGACCACACCGACCACCAGCAGCAGCACCAGCATAGCGGCCTTCAGCCTCTTCAGCGCAGACTTCAAGAAGTACGTCCATATTAAACAGTACTAACTCTAAAGAAATAATAATAACCATAAAAACAATACCGTGCAGACTGCTGCTGCGCATGCGCAGGGCGTCGCACTGTTGGCTTCTGTTGTGTGCTAACGTTCTTCCCTTTCCATTTCTGCACATAACAGTGTTTATCGTGTCATTGTCTGAGTTTCTGTGCGCGTATATAAGCGATAACTTTACACTCTAAAAATTCGGGGATGTACGTGTTTGCTTTCCTTTTTCTTCGATTCTCAGATCATACACACAGCACTTCTGTGGGGGAGATGTGATGTAGATCGTGCTACGTGGTGTGGGTGGAAGCACAGGGTGTTTCTAATAAAGTGGCCAGTGAGTGGACTTTTTCGGAAGGTTAAAGAAAAAATACAAGTTAATGTCTTAAAGTTAATTCCATTATCTTGCATTAGGTCATAGAACAATTACATTATTAATGTTATATAATGTCTAAACGTGAATGAAAATATTGCAAATCAAATCACAACATTTGTAGGAAAAATCACAATGATATTTTCCTTGAATCGTTCAGCTCTAGTGTTTTGTTTTATGTTTTTTTAATTATTCCTTATTTTATGCTTTTAGAAACTGAATATCAGTCGTGTACAAGTTCTGTTGTCAGCCATAACATTAGCACCGCTGCCTAATATTGATCGGTATTGATATGTAATAATAGACATTGACCTACAAATTCCTGATTGGTCCAGCAGCAGAAGGAGAGGGCAGTCTACACAGCCAGACATTAAGTTCTTCCATGTCCTCCCATCTTAATGATATTTTACACACACACACACACACACACACACTACTCAAGCTATTGCAGAAGCAGATTAGGCGGAAGCAGGACATGATTTCTGCAGCTTGTAGAACAGTGTCATTAGTGCGGAAGGGCTCTGGCTGGAGTGGCTGAGCTGAAGAAGAAGAGAGGAGGATTTCTGAGGTCCAGGCTGAAAGCTCGGAAGTGCATGTTGTGTCAGTATGTAATAGGAGTCACCGCAGATGTGTTCTGATATATCATCACAATGTTTGTTCCACAATACAATGAAACTACCACTGAAAAGAGTCTCTGCAGCCATTATGACACTGTGCAAAAGTTTGGGCACCTACATAATCAGTACTTAGTTACACCTTCTCTGGCAGATTTCACAGCTTTAAACACTTTTTAGAGATAAACGTCTTTCAGTTCTTGTACTTGGGATTTTCTCTTATTCTTCCTGCAAAATGTTTCTAGTTCTGTAATGTTCTTTGGTCATCTTGCATGCACAGCTCTTTTATCATCTACCCACACATTTTCAATGATGTTTAAATCAGGGAACAGTGATGGCCATTTCACTTCATCTTACATCTCTTGAGGTCCATGGTGGATTTTGAGGTTTGTTTAGGATCATTGTTCTGTTGTAGAAGTTCGTCCTCTTTTCAGCTTCAGCTTTTTACAGATGGTGTGATGTTTGCTTCCAGAATTTACTGGTATTTAGTGGAATCCATTCTTCCCTCCACCCGTGCAATGTTTCCTGTGTCACTGGCTGCAACACAACCCCAAAGCCTGATAGATCCACCTCCATGATTAATGGTTGGCAAGGTGATCTTTTCACGAAATGCTGCTTCTTTTTGCTCCAAGTATGCCTTTGTTGATTGTGGCCAAAGAGTTTTTAAAATTTTAACATCAGTCCACAGCACTTGTTTCCAAAACGCATCAGGCTTCTGTAGATGTTCTGTTGTATACTTCTGAAGTTGGATTTTATGATGGGAACGCAGGTAAGGTTTTCTTCTGCTGACTCTTCCATGAAGGACAGTGGAATGGTGCACCACCACTCCTTAGGCTGCTAAGTCTTCCTGCAGTTTTTTTGCAGTCAAATGGAGATTTTGATTCGTCTTTCTGACCAGCATACAAACAGTTTTGGTTTTCCAGATCTCATCTTGACCTCCACAGTTCTCCTGAACTGCCATCTCTCAATTACATTTCTCACTGTGGAAACTATAAGCTATCTTCTTGTAGCCTTCTTCTGCATTGTGGGCATCAATAACTTTGATTTTCAGAATTGTACACAGGTGCTTAGAGGAACGCATGGTTGTTGAGTGCCCACAAGTGTGTGCACAAGGTTTGAAGAGTCAGAGTATTTGTAAAGATTTGAAATTGGCACCATTTGGCAACCAACTGTTGCCATGCATCAGATCTAGTGAGCTGAGACTTTGGAACTCTTAGAGTACCCAAACATTTGCATGGTACCATAATGATGTTTTTATTTTTGTTCAATTTATGGCAAAAAAAAACTATGCATCAATATTTGCTGAAAATATAGTGTATTTTTTCAATGTCCTAGAGAGACTGTGTTAACTTCTTTTCAATTACAAAATCTGTCATGGGGTGGGCAAACTTTTGCACAGAGCTTTTCTGTAGAGCTTATATTGATACTGCTGCAGATGGTACTTCTTCGCATGAGAAAATAATGCCGTAACCTCATCTTTCAAGCCTTGGGCTGTGGCCATTAGCATGTCTTCTGTGGTGAGGCTATCTCTCAAATTTTTTATAGTCATTTTCTCTTCTATTTTACGCATTTCCTGATGTACCAATGTGCAGTAACTTAGCTGTTTTCTTAGCATGATGCGTTTCAATAATTTGACCCTTCTGGAACAGATTAACATCTTTTCTGTGACCACATGATGTGTCTTCTGACATGGTTGTGTAAGTAATAACAAGCTACTCACTGCTGCAATTAGGGTTCAATAACCTGTTGCCAGATGAAACCCAATCATGCATGCAGTAATGATCCAACGGGGAGGCTCTTATGTGTTTTTTTTTTTTTTTCAAATCCAGATGGCAACTTTATTTTGAATAGGCAGTCTATATAGAAATTATTTAGATAATTTTTATTATTTTTTTCGCCCAGCTCTATTTATATACGGTGCTGCTATATCAGTATTGTGATGAAAAATTGTGATGGAACAAATATTTTGAATTTTTCCTATTCTACCTCTAATCTGCCTTTTTATTTTTTGTATATGATTATCATGTAAATTTTTTTTTTTTTATTATTATTATTTTTTTTTTATTTATTTATAATTGAAATGTTTCTTCATGATGGTGAAGCTGATTGTATAGTATATTATATTGGAATTATCCATCCCCAAAAATAACATTGAGTGGATTATTTTGACATCGCCATATAGCACTACCCAAAATCAGATGATATGATCTAATGTTAAGTCTATATCTATCCCTGGTTATCAGCCTGGATCAGAAACTCAGGGGTGCGTTGTGTTGGAGAGGAAGGTGGTGTTTGCTGGCTTGGGACGGACTGACCATAGGAAAAACTGGAGGCCTGGGTCTGAGGAGGTGATGAAAGGCTCCGTGTTTACCAAGTCTAGATTAGAGCCTCCACACTTTCCCTGGAAGAACCTGCTGCCATGAGAGACTTAATTCCACTGTAACCGGAGCATCGCTTCCTCCTTGATCTGTTTGTTCAACAGACATGTAAAGACGGCATTTAAAGGAAGAGTTTGCAGTTGATGGTTAACAAGAAACCGGCTCGGCTGGAGTTTCAGTAAAAGCCGCTCCAAACCCGTCATTCCCAGAGAGAACCGGCGCAGTGGTCCATCCTGTTGCCTCACTGCGGCTGTGCTATTCCAGAGAACTGGAACTGGAGCTGGAGTTTTGAAAACGACCTTTGTTGCACATGGTGCGTAATTGATAAGGAGTGATGGCACAATGCTGGGCTGTGTGACCGTCTCACATGGCTCTGGAGCTCATAAGTGAATGGACATTTGTGCAATCTCATCGAGGATTAGAAGGTCAACAGTGAGCATCAAAGAACTTGGACCTTAGAACCAGGATCAAACTGACATTTTGAAGGTGAGCTCCACCTAACTCTTCCCGGTGGATCAGCAATTTTGTTCCTTGTTTGCGATTTGTTGGACTAGGAAGTAAGTAAAGAAGCTCCTGCATTTTCAAAAAGCTCCTCAAGCTCAAGGTTCTTCAGACCGAATACTGCGAAGATGAACGGGGGTTTTTCCGTCCTGCGTTCCGAGGCGGCAGGGGCTGTGCGGACAGTGCTGGTCTCTGCGGAGAACCTTCAGCTCACGCTGAGGTCGGACTTCAGCATGGAGGAATGCTCCCTCAATAACCATGGAGACTTGAAGGAGACAAAAAGCAAAGGGTATTGATTTGATTCAAATAAATAATGGTGCAATTACTCCGTTTGTAGTAGGAATGGTGCATGGTTCATGGTTCGTCCTGGCTCATGTGATACGATAATCGATACGCAAATGGAAATATAGATATTTTAATTAATAAATATTTGCTAAATTTGCCAGTCTCTCGAGTCTCTTCTGGGTGGTGCTGATGGACACAGGTGAAACTTAAAGTGTAATTTAGCAACAGGTAGACTCAGAGAAAGTTCTGCTTAGAAACAAACCAGAATTAAATCTAAAGGTTAAATTTGCTTCGCTTTTGGAATATTGACTGAACAGACCATGCATTAATTTGACGGCCGCTTCTCTTTCCCGCATGAAGCCTACTACCCGGTTGATGTGAGTAAACATGCGTCAGTGTGCGGCAATAAAACGCACCTCGCTGGAGAGCTTTGAAAAAGACCCAATAATGAAAGTGTGTAGAATTGCGCTTCCCCACCTTCAACAATAATTTAATCTAACGAAAATGTACTGATCCATTGTAAGAGTTAAAAACTAGAAACTGTATCGGAGGAGCTGCCTCCTAAACACACATCATCGATGTGATTGATGGAGACACGATGACACCGGCGTGTTTCATGAGAAGCAATGCATTGTGGAATTTGTAGTGTCTGGTGTGGGAAAATAGGTGGAAAGTGTTGCGTTCTGTCATAGTTCGTTAGCAGCGATAGAGTGATAGACCAGTGCTGGCTGGTTTCCAAAGAGGTGCATTCACATTGAAGTTAGCACATTACTGCCACTCAGCTCTGAAGCTGATGTAGCGGTTTCCCAGCACTTCTGACCGCGGTCACAAAACAAAAATGGGAATTGTAACATTAGCATTGCTGTTACTTATGTAAATTAATAATCCATGTTTCTGTGATGTATCGCTATGTGAGTGTCGTGAAATATATTGATTTTTGCTGAATCACTATCGCAATATTATCATTATTGTGGGCCATGTATCGCGTATCGTATCATATCGTGAGAGACCCTTCATTTCCCACCCCTACTTACCATCTGTTTAGTTTTTCTCTATTCATGGACTCTAATTTAGAGGTGGATGAACTAATTTACACGAGTATTTCAATATTTTTGCAATATTACAGGGGGTCCACAATTTACGTTGTGAGAATTTGTGGTTATGTCACTGGCCTTAAAAATAATAGTAGTAATAATAATAATAGTAATAAGGGTAATAGTGGTCTTACCACAAGTCATTTCTCCAGTTCTTTTACTGCTGTGGTGAATGTTGAAGCCGTTAAAAACATCATTTCTATCTGGAGCAACGTTTTCTAAATGCTTTACTGTAATATGAGACCATTAATGCATGTTGTCGCTGTTAATAAAGCACAATGCTGGTCAGTGAAGAATCTGCAGCATCATTACATGCATGGGTTCCGACTTGCGTCAAAATTGCATCACGCTCCGAGGAGCCAAACACTATCGTAACTCGAGGACCCTCTGTATATTGATATGGTTACACCAATTATGTATTTTTATTTAATGCTTCATAATGTTTGACAAGGTATTTAAGAGACTTTTATTTTGGTACCTGCATCTACTCTGATATTGGGTGTTTTTTGTTCAAATGGTAAAGGAAATGAGTAGGAAAGACTTTACACTGCTTTACAGTGGAGATCCCAATGTCATTGTATGGATATTAACGCATTATCAACTCTGACACCCCTAGTTCTCACTCATATTGTAGTGGTACAGTAATTAATAATAAATATTAATCATAAAGGACTTAAGCTCTGAATCGAGTTTCGCTTTTCTGTCCCGTCAAAGCAGATGGCATGCTCCCTTGGCCATCCAGAAAACTCTACTAGTGCATGCGCATTTTGTACCACTTTCATGTTTCGCGTCTCTGCTCGCTTCCCTGCCCATCCAGAGAACTATTTTAGTACATGCTTTGCTTTTTGTGTTTTTTTTTGTTTGTTTTTCGTTGTTTTATTAACCTATTTTATTGAATAAAAAGTATACAATCACGCAAAGAATGAACACATTATACAAAGAAATAACATTTTATATAAACAGTGGAATAAATTATACAAACACATGCCAAAATTCACACACACACCATTTTTTGTTAGTATAACGCTTTCATGTTTTGCGTCTCCGCTCGCTTCCTCCTCCATCCAGAAAACTCAAATTGGTTCCGAAGAAAAACAGCACTGATTCTGTTATTGATTTATAAATTATTTAAACAGTTTAAATAATAAAACTGTTATTTATAAATTCAGTTTAAGATAAAGTGTTTGGTATAATGAACTTTGGTCTTTGCTCTCTTAAAAGCTGTTTTAAAATTTCTGTGTTAAACATTAGTTAAAAATAAAGTTTGCTATATTATATTTTGGTTTAAAATAAAAGTTTTTAAAAATGTATTATATTACATCCATTCTGATAACATGTTAAGTAATGAATGCTGTTATGTTAAAGGTAACTAATGACTGACATATCTTTCATAAACCAGGTTTTATAATCTACTGATGCGAGTGTGTTTTTGTCACATGCCTAGTTATACACGTACAACCAGCAGTGAAACGTATCCTGATCAACTCCAGACTGTGCAAGAATTAAGTAAAGTGATTTTAATAGTGATTAGTGATTTCCGATCATTGTGAACACACCACTGCACACAGTCACCACAACGAAATTTGTGCTCTGCATTTAACCCATCACACGTGCACACGTGGAGCAGCAGGCAGCTATCAACAGCACCCGGTGAGCAGTGAAGTGGGGACGGTACGTTGCTCAAGGGTTCCTCAGTGGTGCCTGGGCTGGGACTTGAACCTGCAACCTTCGGATCTCAGGGGCAATGTCCTAAACACTGCCTCTAAAGCTGGGTAAAGGAAACTACTACCTAAGAACTTAGAACTAAACAAAAATTAAGACTAAATTAAGTTACCAGTGGAGGCAAAAGAAGTAAAATAGAGAAAGGGAAAGCGAGCTAGAACGCAAACAACGGCCCGGAAGAACCGGAGGTGCGACGTAGGGAGAAGTGACTATGTGAAGTAAATAATACTACTGACAGAATACAGCCGCACAGATAAGAACGCTGTGTGCAGGTGCAGAGAAAAGTGCAGGTGTCCAATGTTATGTCTGTAAGTAAGTGCACAGACAGCAATGCCCAGGTTCTACAGCTGCATGAATCCTCCTTCTCAAGGCTTTATGGTCCTGAATGCAGCAGTTTCCAAACCAGCATGTGATGTTCTGGGTCAGAACACACACCCCACAGCATGGAGCAGCTCTTGGAATTCACAACAAGGAGTGTGACAAAATATCGATTTGGTGATATATCGTCGTCCTTGCTCACGCAATATGATAATCAATACACCAATGTCAATATTTTGATTAATTAACATTACCCACCAATTTTCGCTACTTTATCTGTCATCTGGTCAATGGAATGCAGGACATTTGGCTGAAAGTTTAAGAGTAACTTAGCAACAGAGACACAGAGAAAGCTGGGGTGAGAGATGCCCCAGCCCAACTAGGAATCTAAATTCAGACTGTACAAAACGCCAAAATGGACCCAGACTTTAGATTTAAATGTGGTCGGGGCGTCTCTAGCTATTTTTCTGTTGGTAACTTCATCATCTTGCACCCAAGCTTCCTGCATTTGAGCAGCACCACCCAGAGGAGAAGATGGTGAGAAAAATTGGCAGAAATGTTTATTGATTACAATATCTATTTTGTCGTTTTATTGCATGACCAAAGATGATGATATATCAGCAAATCGATATATTGTCCCACCCCTAATGCGCAGGATACAATAATGTGCAGGTAGATGCGTTTCTACACATTTGAGTGGTTTGGTGTCAGAAACCACCAGTCTATTGCACCTCCACACACTAACGCAATAGTGAGATGATTAGGCAATGCTCCCATACTCCTCTGGGCTGCCGCATGTCATGCGAGTGACTGTGCAGGGTGTCTCGTGGCTGGGAAGAAAGACCCTGTTCTTCTGAGCTTTTGCAGACAATCAGACATTATACATACGAACCCCAGTCGGGGGAGGGGAATGTGCAGCATGTGCTCTTACTCAGCTAATCTAATCTGTCCCCCTGTTGGTGCAGCTGGTGGTTTCTGCTTAGCTGCCCCGGCAACCCGGAGTTTCTGGCCTCTTTGGAGTAAGCCGTGATTGGAAGACATGGTCAGTGTGTGGGGCTACGGACAGTGTGGGGTGTATTGGCTTAGCGCTCCAAAGGAGAGGTGTGTGTGTGTGTGTGTAGGTGTGGGGTTTTTCAGGCTTGATTAAAATATGGCCCTGACGTACCTTGTCCATCAGATCAGAGTCGGGCTGAATCACTGTGAAATGAATCTGTGAACGGGTGTGTGTGTGTGTCCGATGGGTTTGGAGTGTGAAATTTATCAGGTGAATTGAATTTTTTTCAGAAACGAGGATCTGAAGGAGATGTTGGAGAGCACTAAGGAGTCTCTCAAACTGGAGGCCATGAAGAGGGTGGTTGGGGTAAGGTTCAACAGATGCCAAACGCTTGTCTCATTGTTATCGCCATTGCACCTACATTTCAAACTGGCAGGATATGATATCTATACTCTTTTGTTCTATGAAGCAGAAGTTGCCATCACTGCTGAAAGTATTCGGGTCCCCTAATAATATACAATCTATAATATCAACTCACACAGTTGTCGTTATTCTTTCCTCCAAGTTCAAGGGTTTTCACCAATTCATTTTGAATGATGGCTCATTAAAATCTTTTTACAAAAGTGTTTGTGTCTACCCAACCATTGATTAGCATGGCAGTCAACACCCCCACCTCTCATCCAATGCATTTAAACTGTTAACTGTGTAATTGAAATCAGGTTGTTTGGCTCTTACTGCCGGAGGAGTGGAGAGATTGATCAGTATTTCCATACTTTTGTGTCCACAGCTAATCGCGAGGGGGAAGAATGCATCCGAACTGTTCCCTGCTGTAGTGAAGAATGTTGCAAGCAAGAACATTGAGGTAAGAGAGGTGTGCAAACGCACAGAAAGGTGCAATTGAAAGAGAAAACCTACTATAATAATAATAACTAGAACTGCAAGGGTCCAAGTAGCCAGAGCAGTCGGCGGTCATATCGATGTTACAGCCATTCGTGTTCCAATCTTATGCAGCCTGGAACTCGTACACCTCTGGTATAGGATTTAGGACATGGCCAAAAAAATGTAGTGACTTCGAAACATTATGAAAAATGAAGAATATCAGTTATTTTTGCCACTTAGTGGCTGATTTGTTAAATTTTTGTTACAAAGCTTCTGTGTGTGACTAAAAACAATCCTGTGAAGTTTATTTTAGTTTGGGGATTCACACTTGGGTATGTGTGTATCTAATTGTAGATTGTTATCTTGAGATATTGACATGTTTGTTATAGCGCCCCCTGTATATCAACGTGCAGCCATCTTTGCACGTGTCCGAAGTGGCCATGAGAATCAAGGGGAAAATTTTATTTGAATTTATCCCGGAAATATGAGCAACAATGTGTATGGGTTTGTAATAGCGATGCTATTCCTGCTGTCTGAGGTCTAACACGCGATGCTAACCAGACCCCCACACAGTTTCATTATAACACACAATGGCACCAATATTTAATGAGTGTGCTGCGATTGAACAGTACAAAGATGTCACCATCACAACTGTCACATGTGCCAACCAGAAGTCATGGTTACAGATGTTCTCAAACTGGTGAAATTACAGGAAGCTACTTTTACAGCGAATGACAACATGGCACTTGAAGCAACAAGAACCAACTTCTCCTGAAGCACCAAGTCGGCAAAACGTGAATACAGGAGGTTCTTGAGTTACGTTGGGGTTCCGTTCCTCAGAGTGCGATGCAAGTCAGAACCTCGCAGTTTTATCGTAAAGCATTTATTAGGCATTCCAATGCATTCTACTACCGTATGTGCTGCCAACTCGTAGTCTTGGTAAGCTAATACCAGAAAGCAAATATTTCCACCTCTTTTCCTGCACTAGACACTACATAGTCCATAATGCATTGCTCCCCATTAAACACGCCAAATTCCATAGCAATGTGGAGCGTAGTCGGCATAATTTCTTTTTTTTAATTTTTTTTTTTTAAAGGAGCTAGTGATGTAACCATGAATCATTGTATGTTGAGTGTGACGCAAATGTCAGGGCAGCCAAGC
>JBBIGC010168411.1:0-15812 GCA_037576955.1 Lepidarchus adonis
CTCTCTCTCTCTCTCTCTCTCTCTCTCTCTCTCTCTCTCTCTCTCTCTCTCTCTCTCTCTCTCTCTCTCTCTCCCTACTGTCAGAACCTCAAGCTGAATATCTCAGAGCAAATATAACAGATTTAATGTGCTGTTAATCGCGTCTGGCAATTATAAATAATTATGGGGACTCTGGTGTTATTAGGTCACACAATAATGCGTAACACATTAGCATCTCTGGTGCTTATTTAAATTTCCAGTGTTAATTTAAATCTCTTACATTAATTTCACTCCTGAGGGATTACATTTGCACCTGCAGAATTATGTGTATATTTTAGGATAATCTTTACTACAACACCTTTGAATTGCTCTACAGTAGTGCTCTACAATAATCATACATCATTCTATTACACAGCAGCAGATCCATCTGAGCTAATCCTGATACAAATACCTCTTGGTGCCTAAAATGTTAATGGTGCTTTGGATTAATATGACTGATGTGATTCAGCCAGTTGCACATTAATCAAACATTTGACATTATTGCTGCGTACAGTGGATATAAAAAGTATACACACCACTTTTAAAATGCCAGGTTTTTGTGGAAAACATATTAACCATTTCAAAACCTTTCCAACCTTTAGTGAGACCTATAACCTGTACAGGTCAATTGAAGGACAACAAATCTTAAAGCCTCGTCACTTTGCAAAATTTGCCCACTTTTCAAAAATGCAAAATTGCAAAAGTGCTTAACATCTGTCAGATTGTGAGTTAAGTTGTGCACAACCCTCTTCAGGTCATCTCATGGATTTTCCATAGTGTTTAGGTCTGAGCTCTGGCTGGGAAATTCCAAAAGTTAAATTTTCTTCTGGTAAAGCAATTCTGTTGCTGATTTTGATGTATGCTTGGGGTCATTATCATTTTGTTCCTCTTCATCTTCCTCTTCATCTTCAGAAACCTGAAGGTTTTGGGGTCAAAAGTGACTAGTAATTGGAACTGTTCATAGGTCTCTCCACCTTGGCTAAAGCCCCAGTTCCAGTTCTTTTGATGATGAAAGCATGACACTGCCACCACCATGCTTCACTATAGGCATGGTGTTCTTTTGATGATGAAAGCATGACACTGCCACCACCATGCTTCACTATAGGCATGGTGTTCTTTTGAAGATGAAAGCATGACACTGCCACCACCATGCTTCACTATAGGCATGGTGTTCTTTTGAAGATGAAAGCACGACACTGCCACCACCATGCTTCACTATTGGCATGGTGTTCTTTTGATGATGAAAGCATGACACTGCCACCACCATGCTTCACTATAGGCATGGTGTTCTTTTGATGATGAAAAGTGCTGTAAATGTACCTTTTGAAATTGTGGTTCAACTTTAGTCTCATGAGACCATAGCAACTTAGAAATCTTGAAGCTTGTATTTATTTATGTTCCTGATGTTATTTTTGCCAGTGTTATTGGTTGCTGGTAGTTTTTTGCTGTGAGCTCAATTTGCCTTCCTGACCAGTTATCACTATGTCTTTTTTATCAATTTTGAAGAAATATCCAGTTCTAGGCAACATCACCCATTTTGTCTTCACTTTGTTCCATGGTTTATCCAAATACTCCTCTCCTGACTAATACCTTTTATGAATGAGATCCCTTTGATGTATTGTAAGCAAGCACCATGGTTCGCATGGCGTAAATATCACAATAAGTGAATACCAGGAAAATCCTGCTAGGATGGCTGAACTTTATTTGGGGTTAATCTCTTTAATTAAGAAGGTGCTTCAACAAAGTATTAGTTTAAGCAGCTTTTTGTACATTTTTTCCTATTTTCAAACTCTAGTCCCCTATCAGTCATGCCTGGTTCAGTTCACCTGAGCAGAGAAGCTACTGTGCCCTCCAGGACTGGAGATGGAGACCCCTGCTGTAGATGAACAATATGTAGCTGTATGCATACTATTGACCAGAGTATCACACTCCTTCCACTTGTCTTAAACTGCAGTACCTCCAGACACACACACCCGGCCACCCAATGTAACACAACAGTCATCTTAGAACATGCATACTTCATCCAGGGGTCCAGCTCTGACACTCACATCGATTCTTAATGTTTTCATTGCTGCAATAAATACTGTAAACCTGGGCCAGTCCGTAACACCTGCAGTCCTGGAGATGTTCTGACTCTGTCATCTAACCATCGCAATGAGGTAAAGTGACTCAGATCCTTACATTGGCCAGAGAGAGAGACTTAATTTTGCATCATATGGTCTGCTCTCAATTTAAATTTGCTGGGGCAGTCAGTCCTGGACAAATTTGGCAGTCATTTGAAATCTATACCACTTGTTAATTTTTCTTATAGTCAAATGATTTATTTGATATAATTTTGAGATATTTCTTATTCTATTGGCCTCCCCCTCACCTTTTGTTTTTGAAGGTTTAAGAGAGTTCTTCAGATCCTTTTTATTCGATTATGAAAATATATTCATCTTCAAGACCTGACTTTCTGCCTAATACACCTCACCCTCTGACAGGTGTCACTATAACACCTTATAACTTTTATAATTGAACTTTATTTGAATTTGATGTTCTTTACATTGTGAGAACCTTTCATGATAAACAGAACAATGGATGAACAGAATACACTCTAATAAATTAATAGCCACAGCATGCAGGCCAGTTACCATAGTAGAAGACACGGGTGTGCGCCACATTACTTGGACTGCTTCCAATGACCTATCTTACAAGATGAGTTACCACGGAGATCCACTGTCATCTCCAGGATTCACAAACTCTATGGAAATGGCAAAACTAGTGAAGTGACCATCATGCTTAACAGTGATTATTGGACATCACTAGGTAATCACAATGTAGAACGGGAGTGAATAAAACTTAAAAACCCTTACAGTTTCTCTAGTCCCGACTGTTTCGGTTCATTTATAAATAAAGTTGCAATTCATTGAAATTAACTATATGAAATCATGAGATTAATCATGATAAAATGTTTTAATTGTTTGACAGCTCTAATAAATAGATGTCCTTTGCAGGTGGGTGTATGTCACATTGTGCACTGTGGTGTATTCTTACGATGCATTTGTGCATGAAAACTAGAGTTTGCTTGTAAGTAGAGCAGCTTTCACTGGGAGAACAGAAGCAACGTGATCTCTGCAGGATCTCTGTCAGGTTGCTTTGATGAGTTCAGATTACAAAAGCCACATCATCATGATTCAAAATGAACAGAGCCGTGGGGTGACACCTCAGCAAAAGGTGAGTGTATCTAAGCCACACACACACATCTGGGGAAAACCCCAGGCTGATGATCTAATCACCAGACAATATAGTTGGTGTGTGGATAATATGGGGTGTGAATGTTTTTGAAGAGCATTTATTTTATTTTACTTCATAAAATGAAAGTAACTGTCATAGTCTATACATATTCTTAAAACACACTGTTTATTTCCAAAGCCTTAAGAGTACTAACATGCAAATTTTAACTTGGTTCAGAGTTTTTGGGATGTCACAAAAAACAAAAATGTTTATATACATCAATCAGCCATAACATTATGACCACTTGCCTAATATTGTGTAGGCCTGCCTCATGCTGCTGAATGTGATACACTGTGTGTTCTGACCACTTTCTATCAGAGTCAACATTAACATTTTCTGCAACATGAGCTCCTCTTTGGGATTAGACCAGAGGGGCCTTCATTTCTCTCATCATTAATAAGCCTTGGTTGCCCATGAACCTGTTGTTTATACACGGAACCCTCCATCAGACTTGCTGTTTTGGAGATGCTCTGACTTTTCTAGGCATCACAATACGACATCAGAATGGAGCTCAACCTTTTTTCGTACTTCTAGTATATCAACCTCAAGAACTGACTGTTCACTTGCTGCCAAATATATCCCACCCAACTAGATAGCATTAATGTAATTCACTTTACCTGTCAGTGGTGTAATACTCACCAGTGATCAGTGTGTGTCTGTTATAGCAGAGTGTTTCAGTCTGAGCTACAGTGAGGTGAAAAGGTTACGCTCTATGACTGTGTGTTTTTGAACTGATTTTTAATCTGAATTTTAACGATACTGAAATTTCTGGTGAGGAATAATTTAGGACCTTTATTTTCTAATTACAATGGCTCAAACCACACACAGGTGAAGCACATCAGGTGCACATGATAAGAACACTGTTACTCAGCATTATGAAGGAGGTTTGCCCTATTTAAACCTCAGGCATTTAGTTTGGTGTGTTCCTGAACATCATGGTGAGGCCTTCAGAAAGGAGACTGAAGTAGTTTATAAGTTAGCCATTCTATTGTCCAGAAAATAGTCTACAAGTGGAGGACTGCCAAAAATGCCTAGGGGTCTCATTTATAAAAACTTCTATGCGCTTAAAAGACGTATGGCATATGGATGTAAAAAAAAAAAAGTCAGACGTGTGCACACACCTGCAGGCAATATTACACTTTGTAAATCACACTCTACCTCAGATTGTCTGCTGGTAGATTTGCTGCATACTCTACCTCCTGCATGCCCTCATTCAACTATACATAGTAAATGAAAATCACACATATTTAAGGTACACCTGAACAAAAAGGCAACCAAGGAGAAAAGTAAGAAGAGATGTTTGAGAAATTGAGATAGATGTGCTTGTGGGAGAAATGGAAAGCAGGAAAAATGTTGTTTGGTGGTCACAGTAGTGGGGAGACTAACAAAAAGAAAGGCAGTGAGTGTCAATAGGTAACGAATGCTGTGAACAAAGTGAGAGACAGTGCCTGAAAAAAGTGATCAGATTTAATGGAAAGTAACTATAAAAACCTTCAGTACTGAGGGTAAACAAGGGTAAGCGTTTTTTTACCACGATGCAATGGGTTTTGTTGTCAGGGCTATTCCTCTGTGCAATG
The DNA here is from genome assembly GCA_037576955.1 of Lepidarchus adonis. NCBI lineage: Eukaryota > Metazoa > Chordata > Actinopteri > Characiformes > Lepidarchidae > Lepidarchus > Lepidarchus adonis. The sequence goes on from JBBIGC010168411.1 coordinate 4,872, forward strand.
TTGTGCAATGCAGTGGAGGCTCTGATAATTCTGCACACTTGTGGGGGAGTGGTATAACAACCATCCACCTGATGCGTCTAAACAGCAGGCGGAACACGCACTCCACAGCATCATTACAGCAATGTTCCTCTGTGTTCTGGGGTCTGCAAAGGGGTTGAGGAGCCAGGGCTTCAGAGGGTAGCCACTGTCACCTGCATGTTATGAAATGATACAATGTTTTTATTATCTTACCATGAAGCCAGACATCACGCACAGCGCCAGCCTGCAGTCTGCTCCCTACACTGCTGCGTTCCAGGATAAACGAGTCATGTGTTGAACCAGGCCATCACGCAACAACAATTGTCAGGACCATATCAGCATCACAAATAAATTGCACATTGATGGAAGGCACATGTTTTCTATTTACGTAAATAAATGAATTTTAATATGAAGCCCTTATTGCAATGTGAGTGCAGTCAATTGAGCGGATTACATTTGGGAAAGTGGACGTTGCTGCAAATTGCTTTTTGATGTTAACCTCATTCTCTCACAGTGTAAGGAACCTTAATGTATCTACTATTCACTTTAATAATCCCACAGGTATTATTGAGCTTAGTGATGGTTGTGATATCCCAGACCTAGAATACAATTAAAGCAATTAGTATTTCTTGTATTTCTTGTATTTTTTGTATTAAATAAGATTTAGAACAGATTAACATTTTATTGTTAATTATAAAACATACCTTTTGGCTAATTCCTGCTGTATTAGTACCAGGATTGCGAGGTTTCATCAGGTTGGTCTCTCTAACATTGGACCCAGTTTAGCACAAGGCACATATCTACGTCTACATATCTACGTCATCATCATGGGCCAAGAAACCTTCTTCTCGTCTAATTCTGCCATTGACACAATCTTTTAACAATGCCAGCGCATCCATTTTGTTACGTTCCATGCCCACGTGATCATGCTATTTGTGTTTCCACATTGAGACTGATTGTTTAACACAATGTCCAAATAATCATGATAATCACAACCACCACTTTTCCATTTATATTTCAACAGTTGCAGCACGTAGATTACCAGTGTAGATTAAGATCAAATTTGAGTGGGATTATATACTTTACTTATATATTTATTCAATATTAAATATGTGACTGAATAAGTGAAATTAAAGGTAAGGTGTATAATAATTAGAGGTGGACAGTAACAAAGTACATTTATTTATTATAGTTTTTGAATATCTGTACTTCACATGAGTAGTCTTTTTTTAACTTCACTACATTTGAAAGACAAAACTGTACTTTTTCCTTAAATTTTCCTTTTAATTTCTGCCGAGGTTCTCCTTATAATTACTTTCAGAGTAACTTCTGAGAACGAGTGAAGACAGTGAACCATGAGCCACCGAATACACTACAGTACAGGAAGTGTGGGGTAGACTGCATATCATTTAAAAAAGGGTGTTAGGTGGGGTGTCATCCATCCCCACTGTGGTGTTTGGCAGTTGATTGACATATAGTACAGCCAGAGACCTCTTGTAACAAGCATCACAGCACATGAGCGACACTGCGAAACTGCGAAACTCCAGCTAAATCACCTAGAGAGCGACTTCCAATTTATTTACTTTAAAAAATGGCCTAAAAATGAGTGAGGGAACTGGACAAAGTATGAAAACAAAATTCCTTTTCCTTTTAAAAGTTAAAACTGTGGGCACTCCTGCAATATATTTTTTTATATCTTCTGTATCTTATATCTTTTAATACTTAAGTATTTTTGGAAGCAAGTACTTCAGCACTTTCACTTAAGTAAAACATTGGACTAGTGGTATCTGTACTTTCACTTAGGTACTGAAGTTAGTACTTTGTCCACCTCTGATAATAATAATAATAATAATAATAATAATAATAATAATAATAATAATAATAATAAAAAACTTAATTTATAGAACACTTATTCATACATCATGATGCAGCTCAAAATGCTTTACAATATCCAAGGTTAGAAGAAAACAGAACAAATATACAGGAAATACAAATAAATTTTAAAAACCTCAAGAACTGATGCAGCTCACGTTTTTCCTCAAGGTGGTTTTTCATCCTGACAGCAGACTGCAAGATGCTAAAAGAAGTCCCAAAAAACCCTAAAATGTCATCATGGGACCTACGGCAGACACTTGCTACTGTTGATGTGAAAGTGCCTCTACAATCAGAAAGAGATGCACAACTTTAACTTGCATGGGAGGAAACCATTGCTTCCTAAGAGAAACATCAAGGCCAAACTGAAGTTTTCCAGAGAGAACATAAAAAAACACCAGGACTTCTGGAATAATGTTCTTTGAAAAGATGAGTCTAAAATTGAATTATTTGGATGCTGGACATGTCTGGCATAAACCAACCAGCATTTCAGGAAAAGAACCTCATACCAACTGTGAAGCATGGAGGTGGAAGTGTTATGGTCTGGAGATGCTTTGCTGCAGCAGGACGTGGCCGGCTCACCATCATAGAATCCGCCATTAATTCTACTGTATATCAGATGGTTCTTGTGGAACATGCAAGACCACCTGTAAGAACATTAAAGTTGAAGCAGAACTGGACCCTGCAACATGACAACGACCCAGAACAAACCAGTAAATATATTGAGGGCTGAAGGCTAAAAACTAAGAAATGGAGAGTCCTGGAGTGGCAGAGTCAAAGCCCTGATCTTAATCCTATTGAGATGCTGTGGGTTGACTTGAAACAGACTGTACATGCAGGAAACACTTTAAACATCTCACAGTTTAAAGAATTCTGCATTGATGAGTGGGGCAAACTTTCCTCAGACCGATGTCAGAGACTGGTAGACACTACAGGAAACGTCTCACTGCAGTTATTACAGCAAAATGGTGGTAACTCCAACTATTAGGGACTAGGGTGTCCTAACTTTTTCCTCAGTTGGAATACACATTTTGTTGATATCTTTTGTTTCGTGAATAAAACAAGGTTTATTTCTGTTGTTTAGCTAAAATGTTATCACTTTCTGTTCCAGAGATAAATAAAAAATTATAAATAAGAAACACAAAAAAGATTAGACATTGATATGTGAACATTTCTTAATAAAGAACGAAATATTTAAAGTGGGGTGTCTTAACTTTTTCACATAACTATTTGAATATGCCTTACTCAAATGGTCATGTGAAAAAGTTAGGATATAACGCTCATCCTAGCAGAATATTTGCATATTTCAGTCAACGGCCTGTTTAATTATAAAGGATAAAGAGCTGTCAACAGATGAGAGTACTGTTATTCATCCCCCTGATGCGATTAGCGTTCTTTATATCTTAACTTTCCATGTGTGCTTCCTGGTGGAGGGCATTGAGGTTATCATGAGTGAGTGTCAGTTACATGTCAGATACATTAACTGGTGCAAAAGATCAATTGAACCACAACATAACCAACAAGATAAACCATTTGAATTTAAATTTATAGTCTTAACTGGCACTAAAAAAGTGTGTATGGCCAATCATTTTAAATCAATAAATCAGTTTTTCCTACCAACTGCCACTCAGTTGCTCAATTATGTTTTCACCAGAACCCTGAGTATAGTCCTGAGTTGTTGATTGGCTGAGAGCAGTAAAGTTTGTTGAACTTTATGTGATTATCACAATACTTTTAGCTGCTATAAAAATACACTAATCAGCCATAACATTAACACCACTGACAGGTAACGTGAATAACGTTGACACTATAGTTATTTAATAACAATTGCACCTGTAACAGTGAGATATTGAAGTTGATGTGCTGGAAGCAGGAAAAATGGGCCTAATTGTGATGGCTAGACAGTTGAGTTAGAGCTTCTCCAGAACAGCAGGGCTTATGGAGTGCAGCAGTTGCCATTCGTGATCCAAAGAAGGACAATTGATGAATTGGCAACATGATCATGGGCCCCCAAAGCTCATTGATATAACCCATCTGATCTGATCCCACAAAAAGTAAATGCTGACTCTGATGGGGATGAGGGGGACTAATTATATTAGGCAGGTGGTGTTAACTTATTTCCCCAACGAAAGGCCACAAGACAAAAAGACAACATCCCCAAATGATTAGTAGAATTTAAATGTACTGTTTACTGCAGCAATAAACAGTTTGAAAAGCAGCGCAAAGCAAAGACAAATCAGTGATGGTGTTCTGTCACTTCAATGGTGCTGCCGGGAGTTGTGACGAAATCCTTCCCCTAGTGAAATACATCCTCTCAGCATGTGCAGATTTTCTGTATATTGCAGAAACGTGTCTTCATGTACAACTCACATGTTATACTGCACAGGTATTTGCACATAAAATGTTGTTTTTCTCTTTTATTATATGTGTTAATGTACACACGTGTGTGTTGATTTAGCACTGAAAGCAGCACTATATTTAAACAAAGCTGCTTTGCTCAAATATCGTAGCAGAAATGAACAAGTATTTGCGTTACACTAATATAGCTTTGGTAACAGTTGCGTGTGCCTGTGAAAGGGGGTAGGAATTTGTAGGGGGTAGGATTTCGGCACAACACCTGTATCACATACTCTTTGTGTTGCAGCACGATATCGGTAAGTTCAACATTTTATCGATTTAATTGTTCACGCTCACTACCGGTATAGAGTTGTAAAAGCCTCCAGAGGCCAAATTAAACTTCAGGCTTATCTTTTTAAAACATAAATGAGAATTTTCTTCGACTTCTAGAACGGGCCGGCCTATAATGTAGGACGGCATATCGTTGGGGGAATACGATATCTGCACATACCTGTGTAATGTGTAAAACCAACAAAATAATATTTTACAATTTCCTACACATTGATCTGTATAAGTGAGTGAAAATGAGAGAAGGTGCTTAATAGAACGATTAGATTTGTGCAGTAAATAAACTGGAAATTCATAAGGACATACGTATATACCGTTATTGATGGTTGCCATGGTAATAATGAAGTTGGCTCTCAGTCGTCACAATAAACACACTTGCTTTGCAATATACTCTTTAAAAACAAGTATGGAATTAGGCCAAAGAAACTTTGAGGCAAATTCTGCAGCGAGACAGTTTCCATTTCTCCACTATTTGATCTGAAGCTTCACATGTGGGGGAGATGGGAGCTGACAACTAGTAAATAAACACTTTCGTTGTTTCTTTCCATCTTTCATCCCACACAGTTATGTGATAATGCAGAGCAAGGGTGTTTTCACTTTGAAGAGATACATTCTCCACAGACCATCCATACCACAGCACCAAAACCATCCTCAACCTCCCGGCCTGAGGAAGTAACTGTAGAACTCACCTCCATGCTCTGAACACACACCTTCCAAACATTAGTAATCTAATCTGTACTCAAAGGTGAAAGTGAATTTTTGTCATCGTGAACATCACAGTGCACCACAGTGACCTCTGCTTTTTTACACATTCACAAGCAGCTGTCAACACCCCCATAGGACATTACATCAGTAACACCTGTTATACCTTCTACCATCTAACCATCAGACTTCCACACTTGTCATAAATTCACATTCATTCATTCACATTTACTTTCAGGTTTCACTTCATTTTGTGTCTGCTCATGGACGGCTTTACACACCTCTCATCTTAAGCTTAAGCTCAATCCGATTTCTTACCTATTAGCATATAACACCAACACATTTTTGTTCATGAATAAAACAAGGTTCATTTCTGTTGTTCATGTTAAATTATATCACTTTCTGTTCTAGAGATAAATAAAAAATACCCTTAAGCTTAATCCGATTTCTTACCAATTAGCATATAACACCAAAGAGCTCCAGGCAGTTTGATGAATACAGCACATTCCATATTTAAAGGCAATTCTTAGTGCTTTACATAAATAAAGCAACAGAAGCAAATGAGAGAAAAAGGATGTAAACATACAAAAACAATAATATAGTTTGCAAATAAAATAAGAATCGAGACTTAATGTAGTGGACAGTATCAGAAACTTCATAAATAAGTCTATTAGAGATTATTAAGCAACTTCACATGATTTGTGGCAAGTGTGTGAACATTTAGACATGCAATTTGCACGGCCTACAACTGGTAAACTCATTACTTGTTAGTTACAACAGCTCCAGTGTAAAACCTAAAAGGAAAATTCACACTCCAAGCATGTCTAGGATGATCAAATAGATTTTATATAAGGATTTTTAGTTTTTGCTTTACAAAGTAATAAGGCTAATGCAACTTTAGCATTAGCACTCTGCAAAGCAGCATCAGATTTAGGCCGATTCAGTAAGACTCAGACTCTGGCTGCCAGTGTAGATGAAGCTTTCTAAAGCATATCACTGTAATTGCAGGAAAGTACAATGGCATGGTCGTCTGATGGGCTTTTAAAGTTGGAAGATGGGTTGGAGATACACTTCAAGAACCTAAACTATAAAATTAAACATCATTATAATCATAGAATTGCTTTTCAAAGCCCATTATACTGTAACTTAAGAGGGATTAAGCTTGGAGTTCTTCAATAATAACCATATAAACACCACAAAATAATTTCAGTTTGAGTTTAATTGAGTTTGTTATTTATATTCTGAACAAAATAATACAATTTGGTTTCAGAACATCTGGTCCTGGTAGTATATTGTAGTTTTACCCCAAATGTAGTGTTGTATGAATAAACATGGACTTTTAATGGAATATTAACATTCCCTTTAAACCTTAAGTCCAAAAATAGTGACTTTTTCCATTTAACATTTACTTCTTTTTTTCCAGTAACATGGTTTCCCAATGCTATGTCACATAAGCAAGTTTATTTTAGGTAACTTAACAATCTGTAACAGTTTGAACATGTATGAGGACTACGACAAGTCAGTCACACATTGCTAACTGGTGAGCACAAGTTTGTGTGACTTGGTAACTATACTAGCCTCATAACTCAAGTACAAAATCAAGCTAAACTTTTTTTTACATGTCTAATCAATTACATTTTGAATAAGGGGGAAAACTGACCTAAAATGTAACTAAATTATATGTGTCTAGAAGTAAAAGAAAAAGACTTTACATGCTCTCAGCACCAGCAGTGGCAGCTTGGTTACAAAATGCGAGTGGTTAACAGCAAAAAATAAGATGTAATGTGGGTATCCTCAGGCCACAAATCGCAGAACAAAACCTGATCTCTCAGCATAATGATGTATCTTAGCTTCAGGCTGAGAGTGCATGTGATCAACCTCAATTGAATTACATGTGGTCACAAGCCAACCATCATGTCTCCATTTCCTTGCCATTTGATTGCAAGCCCCGATAACAGGCAGCCAGTGAACAAGACATTCCAGTGTGTGTTGTGTTACACATCCATAGACGTAGTGGGACCAGTGTGTGGAACCGAGGAGCTAGGAGCTCCATTGGATTAACTTTGTAGCTGGTTATGGTTTCACTAGTTTATCCAGTTGTAAGTTCAGTAACAGTGCCAAGGTTTTCATAAGAAGCACTTTTGTTTAGCTGAAGCATGACAGTTCATTTAAAGTAAATGGGTGAATGAGAACAATGTTTAAAAGATTAAAATCCCAAAAAGGGTGGTGATAAATATTTGTATAATATTAATTCTTTAAAAAAACAAATAAACAAATAAACAAGGCTAAATGCACTGAACTGGCTTCTCATAAAACTTTCTGTCTTTGGGTCTCAGCTACATGGTTTAATATGTATGCTTAATTAGCATACCAGTTTTATATACACTAATGCAAGCATGAAGAAATGTACAAAAAATTTACCATGGCGGCAAATTATAACTGCAATATTTAAGCATTCAGACTCTTAATTTTTTTGGAACACCATTAAAATGAACCGTTTTTTCTCTTATGTGTGCACAATCACCTATAAACCAAGCTACCACATGTTAAATCAACAAAGCTAGATATTAATAGATTATTGAAGAACAACAGTATGTGTAAACATGTCCAGCGTTCACAGTTCACACAGCTGGTCCTACAGTCCAGGCAAAACAGCAGGCATCCATGTACAGCAGAATACTTCATCACGTCAGTTCTGACCTTCATGCCAACACATATCATCCTAACAAACTAATAAATGTATTATCTCAGCACAGGGGCCACAATGGAGTCAATTCTACAGGGGCACTGCCCCATTGGCCATTGTCTTAAGTCGCCTACTCTGACAAAGCTTGGTATCTGGCTAGCGCTTGCTAGGCTAGTGTTGTCTGCTCTTGTTGAAGACCTAGCATCACGCTGTCCCACCCTCTTAGCTGAAACAAAACAAAGCTCCATTAGACTTATGCCATCTTTACCCAAAATTCTAACTGCATATTTTCTTTCAAAAGTTAGGATTTCTGCCAAATGGGCATTGCAGAGTTATAGGGCACATTTTTCGCAGGTAAATTGTGAGAAAGCTACTTGAAAAGAAAACTGGGGCTTTAAAGAGAATCAACCAAGAACTGCATGTCCAGGCCAGGAAAAATGAACAAAAATCATAATCAACCTTCTATTGCAGCCTCATGAACAGTATGTGAAGAATGTTGTAACTTGATATAAATTACAAACCCCAGTTGGGACATCATCAGAAGAGATTTTTTATGCTGTTATTTTAACTGATAAAAGATCATATGCATCATAATACTCAACAAAAAAGAAAAAGAACAGAAAAAACTCAGAAGTCTTTGGTAAAATCTGCTGCTAAAATAGAGTTAATCTCATTTAACTGAAAATCTTCAGCAATTTTGAGCTCAGGTGAGGAAAAAAGGCAGTATTAGTGTTAATATACATGTTTGCCATAAACACTTGCTGTTATACATACAAATGGAATCAACTGGAATTCTCAAGGCTGAAGAGCCAAATAGAACATGAGCACTTGGATTTCCTGAATATTACTGTCTGTTTGTGTAATAACTGTAAAATCATATTCATATTTATCATTAGGCAGTGGTGGCCTAGACCTCTGGGATCAGAAGGTTGCAGGTTCAAGCCCCAGTCTGGGCACCACTGAGGAACCCTTGAGGAACTCTTGAGGAACTCTTGAGGAACTCTTGAGGAACCTTCCTCACTATGCTGCTACCAGGATGCTGTTGATAGCTACTCACTGTTTTACGTGTTAATGGTTAAATGCAGAGGTCACATTTTGTTGTGGTGTGATTGAGTGTGTTCACTATGACAACATTTCCCTAAATTGCACTTTAGCACTATAATATAACAATTATATTTTATTATAATTATAATTATATAATCAAAATACTCATACAGTATGTCACTATTACCAGCACATTTTAACTAATACATTTAGCAAAGCTCTTTGATTATCTTGAGGTTTTTAGGAGACATTACAATGCAGAGTGTTAGCTTGCAAATAGCAGTATGTCAGCTCAGAAACTACCCCATAATTCAGAGAATCCTGGGACATTTGGAGGGAAAATGTATATAAAACTGAGTATCTGCTCTCAACATTTTCATCTACTGCAAGGTGAGAAAACACCTTTCATTTTTCCCATTGCTAAACGATTACACATCCTCTGTACTCATCCATTTAATCCTTTTTAAATCCTGGATTTCCTCAATAAATAAATGGCCAAATATATTTTTTTATTTTTTTGCCTCACTTGTTTTTCTTTATCCGCTCTGAAGCTATTTTAGTTCATATCTATAGAGGAAAATTCTCAAGGCATCAGCAATGTCCAAGCAGCACTGTATTTACTTCAGTAGTACTGACTAACAGTAATTATGCAACTTTTACTGTACACTGAAAAACGAATGTATAGTTCACATTTATGGCATAAAGCTCTCAAGTTCTGAACACCAGAACATTCCCTCTAATCCATGCAGTTATAATCATAAGCACATGTTCAAATCAAATCAACAGTATTATTCCCCCCTTATCTCAATAAACGCGTCCTCCGTTAAGCACCGCCTCTGCCTCCATGAATATAAATGTAATTATGCGTTGATTTGGCTTTTGGTAGACGTCCCGTCTCGGATCGATCTGACAACTCACTGGGACATTACTGACTGTCATTTCAACCATCAGTCATACACTTTGTGTGTGTGTGTGTGAGTGTGTGTGTGTGTGTTTTACAGTATTATCTTTTTTATCTAACCTGAACTGAATTAATGTTTAACTTAATTACAATTTTCTTTTGCAATATACACTGCTAAAACACTGCTGACCTTTTGCAAACTCTTTTTGAATAAAAGACTGATTTGTTACTGACACCAAGAACAAAAACGTCAACAGATTTTGTTTTGGAACAATATACCCATGAACATTAAGTTGTGTACTGTAATGATTCTTACATCTGACCTAAAAAACTATGTGTTATATTAATTTTTCTATGGTTTATTATAATTAGCTAATTAATGTTTAATTTTCTGATCTGTTGGTTTCTCATTGTTTATTAACTTGCTTTATATCAGGTAAAAACTGCAAAAGTTTGTGTGTGTGTGTGTGTGTGTGTGAGAGAGAGAGAGAGAGAGACAGAGAGAGGAGAGAAGATGGGGAAAAAAGAAGAAAGTAAAAAGGACAGAAAGGGAGCCAGAGAAATGAAGAGAGAAAGAGCACGAGAATCAGAGAAAGAGAGGTGGAAAGTGAGATAAGAGATAAGAAAGAGAAAGGAGAGAGAAATGGAGAGGGGAAGAAAACAAGACAGAGCAACATTGTGAGTTACTGAAAGTGACTGACAGAGAAATGGAGTGAGAGAAAGAGTGGGAGAGAAAGCGAGACAGAGAATCAATGTGAGTGAGTGGAAAAGAGAGAGTGAGAAATGGAGAGTGAGAGAGTGGAGAAGGGAATGATTAGCAAGTTATAGCAAGTCGTGTGTAAGGGTCACAGCAGCTGCCCCCTGTCTAGTTATGGAGCAGTTGGTGTGATACACAGAGATCAGTAGTCTGTCTGTGTGTCTCTCTCTCTCTCTCTCTCTCTCTCTCTCTCTCTCTCTCTCTCTCTCTCCCCCTCTCTCCCTCTCTCCCCCCCCCCCCCTCCCCCCCCCCCTCCCCCCCTCCCCCCCCCACCCA
>JBBIGC010168421.1:0-15812 GCA_037576955.1 Lepidarchus adonis
CTCCCACAATAACAGCCAATCACAGACGAGTATCACCACCGAACAGACAGAGGGATGATTTTAGTCGTGATGTTTTACCTTCTGTCTAAATGAATCTGATTCTGATTCTATGTCCTCTCATGGCAACAGTGTTCCTAATGGAAGTAGCCTGATTCCTCTGAGACCCGGTTTAACAAAGTAAACGGTCATGCGGAGTCTGTGCCAAATATTAGTCCTGGCTTTAATGTCATGACTGGACGGTGTACTGTTTGAAATGAATACCACTGAAAAGTGTGTAATTTGACACTTTTTTTATTCACAAGTGAAAAAACATTATCCATTACTGTTTATTTTCAAATCTGTGGGGTAAAGCAATGTAACGACTACGGAAGACATAAATATGAAAAGTGTACATGAGCTGTTTAACAAACTGTCCATTTTTAGCACTATTTCAGGAAGGTAAACTAGGCAGTGTTCATAGAGAAAGTTTTTAAATCACTTTTTTTCCTTTTCCTTCATAGAAAAAAATAAGTCAGTAAACCACAACGTACTGGAAATGTTTAACTCACTTTTACACAGCTGCATGATGTGAACAACTTTACACATATTCTCTTGGATTATGAATATATATTGTGTCATGCATGATTTTTGTAGACCGCTTTTTTACTTATTTCTTTTCACCTCTGATGAAATCTGTCCAATAGTAATAGTGCAGCGTAATGTGAATTTGTGTGTCCAATAAAAGTAGGCAAAACACCTACTGCATTAATTAAAGAAAAGAAAGGAAATATCAAATTAATAAATTATCCATGTATATTACAACGATGACACTACTCATACATATAAAAAACACTCAGTAATAAGTATTTCAGCACGGCTACTTTGGCAGTTGGTCTGAAAGTATGCGCCATCATTCAGACAATGAAAACGATGTCGTTCATTGTTTTTTTCGAAAAGTCAGACTTTTCCATCAAAAGCACAGCAGCCATTAAACATCCTACACCTCCTACGTTCTGTATCTATGCATCAGCAGCCCTGGCTGGAGGCCTCCTAGGTTTAGCTCCAGATGAATAGCTAACAGCTATGGTGATTAGCTAGGGGAAGGTGATTCCTACATCAGCTATGGTATTGAGGTGACTGACCGGCTCACTGCCCATTCACAGTGATGGTAAAGTGCAACGCCTCATCCATTGCTGAAGCTGAAGGTCCAGCCACTTACAACAGGATGTAACAGCTGTGCCTTTAAGGCCAAGCTGCTGCTAAATGGACAACAGCCCAGCAGAGGGCACCTCTTCCACAGTGTGTGCTCCAGTTCTTCCATGCCTAGTCCTCAGATCAGCCACTAGTGGGAGCTGATTGGATATTTCCTCCTTCTCTCACAGGAGTCTATGTTCCCTCTGCTTTACTCTCGTCTGGTTTGGGGTCAGAGTCTGATGAGCCTTGGCTTTTCTCTTCATCTGTCCCTTCATCTAAAAGAAGCAAAATAAGAGAAACAAGTCACATCCCAACAAGTGTTGACCGCTGTATTGAAATGTTAGTACAGTATTTCTTCAGTCTTGCACCACTGTAATTCAATATTCTTTCAGTTCTTTCAATACCTTATTTAAAGGGCTAACACTGTTCTTTTTTCCCCCCTTTGTTCTTCTTAATATGCTGAATGGATGTTGGGAGCAATGGCCTGGGTGGGAGCTCCTCAGGAGCGGGGTTGGGGTTTTTGTTATGCTGGAGGTGTGTTGCTTATTATGAAAACCTCAATAAAAAAACTAAAATTTTATTTGGCCCTAAACAGCCTTTTCAGATCGATCATGTTTTACGTTTATCTCTATTAAAAGCTCAAAAGGCATGTGTAGGTTCCCTGGAAACTGTTTCCACAACACACCCCAGCAGACCACCTTGGTTTACAAAAATGATGAGAAATAGATTATGCATTCAATTTAAATTTCTTTTTGAATTATTTTTGAAAATAATTAAAAAAAAATAAAAAAAATAAAGGGTTACCACTGAGAATGACACAAATATTGGTTTTCACAAAGTTTTCTGCTTAAATTTTCATGATAGCAGTTTGCATATACTCCAGAATGTTATGAAGAGTGATCAGGTGAATTACAAAGTCCTTCTTTGTCATGAAAATGAACTTAACCATGATACTTTCCCACGGCCTTTCAGCCCTGCCACAAAATGACCTGCTGAGATCATTTCAGTAATCTTCTCAATAACACAAGTGAGAGTGTTGACACGCACAAGGCTGGAGATCATTCTGACATGCTGTTTGAGCTAGAATAGCAGACTAGATGCTTTAAAAAGAGGGTGATGCTTGAAATCATTGTTCTTCCTCTGTTAACCATGGTTACCAGCGAGGAAACTTCGCAATTCATTGCTCATCACTGTGTTGTATAAAAAGAACTTCACAGTCAATGATATTGCTGCTACTAAGATACTAAATCAATCATTTATCAGATCATCAAAAACTTCAAGAGAGGTTCAATTGTTTTGAAAAAGGCTTCTGGGCCCAAGAAAGTCCAGCAAATACCAGGACCGTCTCCTAAAGATGATTCAGCTGTGGGATTGTGGTGCCACCTGTGCAGAGCTTGCTCAGGAGTGGCAGCAGGCAGGTGTGAGTGCATCTGCACAGTGAGGAGAAGATGTTTGGAGGATGGAGTATGGCCTGGTGTCAATAAGGGACAGGCTGATATTCTGCAAAAAGTACAGGGATTGGAGTTGAGGACTGGGGTAAAGTCATTTTCTTTGATGAAGCCCCTTTCTGATTGGGGCATTTGGAAGAATGATTGTCCGGAGAAGAAAAAGTGAGCGCTACCATCAGTCCTGTCTCATGCCAACAGTAAAGCATGAGACAGGACTGATGGTAGAACACATCCATGAATAAAGAATGGTACCAAAACATCCTCCAAAAGCAACTTCTTCCAACCATCCAAAAACAGTTTGGGGAGAACAATGCCTTTTCCTGCATGACGGAGCACCGTGCAATAAGGTCAAAGTGGCTCGGGGAACAAACATTGAAATTTTGAGTCTATGACCAAGAAACTCCCCAGACCTTAATCCAATTGAGAACCTCAAGAGGAAGGTGGACAAACAAAAACCTACAAATTCTGACAAACTCACAAATTGATTATGAAAGAATGGGTTGCCATCACTCAAGATTTGGCCCAGAAGTTGATTGACAGCATGCCAGGGCAAATTGCAGAGGTCTTGAAAAAGAAGGGCCAATACGGCAAATATTGACTCTTTGCATAAACTTGATGTAATTGTCAATAAAAGCCTTTGAAACTTATACAATAATCAAAATGATACTTCAATACACCACAGAAACAACTGTGGGAAATATACCAGTATTTTTGCCATTCTCAAAACATTCGGCCATGACAGTTTTCTGCATTAAGGTCAATCCGGCTTTTAAAGGTTATGAGATTATAGTTGATGAATAATTAAATAAACAATTGCAATTAACAGTCTCACTGTTTATAATATGCAGCTGTACCACCAGCCTAAGAGGCCATATTGGCTGATTTGGTATCGTTTTTCTTAGCTCTTGATATTTCCAGTTCCTGACTTGAGGAAGGCACAGCTTCAGTTCAAATAAATATTACTCAATGCTGCCCTCTAGTGTTAAAGATCAAATAAACACACATTACTCAATGCTGCCCTCTAAAGGTGTTCTTAAAAAACATCAAATAAACAAACAACTCCCAATGGCCCTTATTTTATGTTAAATTATTACGTTCCGTTTTCTTGTGCTGCAGTCACATAGTTGGGAAAATGAAAGTTCAAACAGACGATCGGACGATTGTGTTATTGGGACAGGCCTTGCATTCATTCGCATATGTTAAACAGGTAAACAGTGTTATTCAATAAAGTATACTTCTAGAATCTCTCTCGATAAAAAATTACCCATTTTGGTTTTGTTAAATGTTAGGTTTCAGATAATGTCACTTAGGCTTCACAATAGGTCCTCAGATGAAATACTAGGCATCAGCACTGAACCCTTGAATTTTTACTTTGTACTTAATCCGTATGCAAATGAGGCAATTAATCAGCTAAGCAGAGTTTTAGAGCTGAGACAAGCTTTTACACAGTAGTAATGTTTGTATTCAACTCGATTGCAATGAAACACACTCGCACACACACAATTGGGAAAGAGCTCTTGTGCAATTGACTGTACAAATAAATTCAAGAAAAAATTTAAAAGCTAAAGAAAAGCAAATGAATCACAGCAATTTGGAAAATAGCTGCTTGCAGTGGGCTTGGGGAAACTGGAAAACTGAAAGTAAAAACCAGTG
Organism: Lepidarchus adonis; assembly: GCA_037576955.1. Classification (NCBI taxonomy): domain Eukaryota; kingdom Metazoa; phylum Chordata; class Actinopteri; order Characiformes; family Lepidarchidae; genus Lepidarchus; species Lepidarchus adonis. The sequence continues at coordinate 4,275 of JBBIGC010168421.1, forward strand.
ATCTGTTTAAATTAAAGGCAGTTGGACTCGACAGTGATCCTTACAATTTAGGAAAAAAACAGAAGTCCATGGACACTGACATGTGGTCAAGAGTCCTGACATTTATGAGGCTTTTAGACTTTGCTTTGTGTATTGTGTATTGAAATACAGGTGAGGAAACCTGACTCAGGTCAGTGCACATGGACCACTCTGGTAAGTTGTAAAGTTCACTGTTGAACTGCTTTTAGTGAAATTAGTAAAAGTTTCACAGCTTCCCTTACTGAAAGCCAAGTTACAGCATGTCCTGCTGGGAAAGTGGTGTATTCATATGCTTTTTAAGTGGAAACACTTCACATAAAAAATAACATTTGATAGTTGAATGTTGTGCCACTTCATGACAATTGCTATGTGAAACCACCAAACCGATAAGTATCAATCACCCTCAGCTGGATCATCACTAGTTGCAATGTACAAAAGTTCAAACTTCGGTGTTTTTCATTTTTTCATGACAAAATAAAAAAATCTTGTGGGGGATATTTATTAATGGTTGTTAGAATAAAAATGTGCTTAAAGGCATCACAAGAGCAAAGATGTTAGCAAGGAAGCTGGAGAGATTCACCCCTGGAGAGCAGACCGGCCGCAGGGCAGGGTCACTGCTGCGCTATGCATGGGCAGCTGTTTGTTAATAGGAGTTCACATAAAGCACATTTTAAACTAAAGGCTCATGCAGAGGGCCACTAACAAGCTCCCAAACCTCCCTACTTTGCCTGAAGCTCGTTCATCTGCTCCATAATTCATGGCTGCCCTGCATTTCGGTGCCAGATTAGATTACAGAAGTAGTTCCATGACATGAAGCCTTCCTGTGCTTGCTCCACTATCTACAAATGACAAATGGCACACGAGCAATTAGACTGAATACTGAGGAAATCACATTGATTGGCTTCAGAGCCTTCAATTCAAGTTCAGTTGAGATCATGTTTCAAATCTAATGGCTCTTGTGGAGAGCCAGGTTACTGGGTTCTAGTAGAGTATTACATCGACGCCATTGGCTCAGTTCTGCCCCAGGCTACATCTCTGTAGAGTTCTATTAAGTTAGTAGCAAAAATGCTACAGCCAATGGCACCCAGTCGTGAAAGCCTTGTTGCCTTTATACGTCCAATAACTGGAAGAAGGGAAAGTATGAGGTGACCCCACTTGCCTGCTTTGTCGATGTTGAGCTCAGAGAGAGTCTGAGAGAGCTGACTCGTGTCCAGCCCACCGGATTCCCCCAGAATGTCATGCACCGCATTCCTCCTGCCCGTCCTTCCAGAGGCTATAAAGTCTTCATACGTCGCCTCCACATCAGTCATATCTAATTCACTTCAACATATCAGTGTCTGCGAGACACAGAGCACAAAGAAGTGTTAGAGGCATAAAGAGAAGACCGTTTTAAAATCCCTGTCCCAAAGTGAAACAACTTATCATGTTTAGTCAGGCTGATGTCCTCGCAAAGCAGGAGGAAGAGGAGAGGTAGAAATGGTACCAAACACTAAATTAAACATGTCCGGATGACGTTCTGATGCTCTAGCCAGGTTCCTAAACTCCACATGGAACTAAGGCAGCTCCTCCCTGGCTAATACAGTATGAGAACATAACTTAGCAAATTCTCACGTAGATTCTGACTTATTTATACAATCTGAATAATGACTGAGCTCATGATGTACATTGGTTTCAAAGAAGAAAAGGTACATCGTCAGAACTGTGACACATTTTCTATTTAAGATATCAAAGAAATCTCCCACAGAGGTGCCCATGGGTCACTGATCTGATCCACAAAGCCCTGACGTGGCTGAAGGTTTTCATTCCATTCCTGACTCCACTCAACAGTCCTCAAATGAACAACTATGTGTATGAGCTGTTCTGCTTGTTGGTGATGAAGCGTCAAGACGCCTCCTGTATGGAGAAACTAGGCACTGCATTGCTCAGGTGTGTTTTTGGCCCATTCTTCAACACAAACAGTCTTCCAATGCAAACAAATATTAAGTTGAGGGTGCCAATAATTTTGTCTGGTCCAGTTTTTGAGTTTTTTGTGAAATGTCAAAATTTGTCAAATTTGGCTTTTTTTCTCTAATTTTTTTGTGTTGATCCAATGCACATAAAGAAAATTAACATGTGTATATCAAAACATTTGTAATTGCAATAGTCTTCTGGGAGAAATGGTTCCAGGGGTGCCAATAATTTCAGCCATGACTGTATATATACTTAGAAAATTGATGACGTGTTCAATACTTATCTTACCCACTGTATATTCATCTTCAACCTACAGCAGTGTAGCCCTACTAATTCATAATAAAGTAGAGCTGGGCACTATGATGATATTTATCATTATATTGATACATTTTGTCCACAATATGATTTTCTGAGCATCTTGAGATATCGTCAGTACTTAAACACTATTCCATTTTAAAGAGAGAATCATTAGTTTCACTTAAGAGAAACTTTTTGTACTGCAGTATGAGAAACACAGAATAAAAATCAAACTCCTGTTTTTTCGGGGGGTTTTTTTACGTAGCACTGTTAGCTCTTTTTCATTTGTTCCATCGATGGGAAAATACATATCGTGGCATATTGTGTATTTAAAGAATTTCACAAAGTATCTAGAAATGATATTTTTGCTACATCATTCTCCTCTACAATCAAGTTATTCATAAGGAGTGTTTGGACTGATTGTGGGTGATTCACATCACAAAGCTTTGATTGGATGCTTTATTCCAATGAATAAAGAGAGGTTGGAAAATGGTGTAGCTTTGACCACATAAAAACAAGTGACATAAGTAAACCTAAAATAAAATTTAGATTAAAAATGACATTTAAAAATGTAGGATCTGGCCTCCTTAATGCTACAGGTACAGTGACAAGAAAAAGTATGTGAACCTTTTGAAATGTCATGGTTTTATGCATTCATTTGTCATAAAATGATCTGATCAAGGGTCAAGGGTATTGACAAACATTATGTGCTTAAATTCCTAAACACAAAACATTCAAATATTTTATGTCTTTGAGAACAACTCATATTGCTAGTGAAAAAAAGTATGTAAACCCTTAAATTAATATCCTCAAAAAGCTAATTGGAGTCAGGTCTTAGCATAGCTGGAGGCTTGTTAAGAAAATGGATTTGGAGGTGCGGACCAAAGCTACTTTGACTGATAAAAACCATTTAAACATTTTTAGTTTTCTTCACACATGAAGCCATGCTTTGGCCAAAAAGAGCTTTCAGAGGATCTAGGATCAGGAATTGTTGATTTACATAAAGCTGGAAAGGATTACAAAGCAATTTCAAAGAAATTCACCGGTCTATCAGATCTACAAATGGAGTCACTTTGAGACTGTTGCTGCTATACCAACCCCAACAGCACAACAAATACAATAAAGGTAAAGGAATAACTCAAATGATGGCGCAGTGTTATGGGCGAGATGGAAAACACAGAGGGTGCTGCTCTGGCCAACGGCAATACGACACGGATCTAGAGTCGCTGTCAAGGATCTATATGAAGGCCTGTGAATGCCCCTCTGGAATTAGGATCAACATATCTCTTCAGGAGTATGCATCCTCTGAAATGAGGGGGAATCTATGGTGTCCAAACAAGAAGCATCCCTGTGCATGCATACCTTCTGCATGTGGGGACGTCCCTGGGACCACACCACCTACCGGCACAAATTGGAATGCATCTTGCTTCTGAAGCAGGCCTCACGATACCCAAGGGAGCGTAGTGTGGCTACCGGGTGAGTGAGTAGCCCATGGAGATGCATGCATGCTAGAATGCTCACCAGCCTGCCGGGTATTTTTAAAGGGACAACCGTCCATAAGTGAAACTCTAGAACTGGATACCAGATTACCAGCAGACTCCAGACATGACCAAGCAAGAAAGTTGCATTCGTAACTCAGCAGAGCAGTATGAAGGAGCCTGCAATGTGGCCAGGAGTAACCAGGCTATATAAAGCCACTGGGCCAGGTGGTACCAGCACCTGATTACTCCGCTCACCGCTCCCACGCCTGCAGACAACGTCACTACCCTGGGGAATGAGTACCTGCCTGTCAACCAGTGAGGGGAAGCCATGCCTCCCTGTGCTGGCGTCCAATGAACAGTTACAGTTCCCTCACAGTTTTTGGGTTTTTTATTTATTTTGATAAGATACATTGCTATACATTGACCCTACTGGGTTTGGACTTCTACATGGACATGAATGATCAGGAAGCTACCAAGCTACAAATGCATCCAATCAAATACCCATAGATAGATCCATACACCAGAGTTTAAAAAATGACCATTAGAAATATTATTTCTACCAAAGTAATGAACTACTGATGGATGTTTACATCACATTGTTCATCTCTGATTGGTTAGAGTTTGATTTGCACATTGTGGTAGTGTTTCAGTTTTTCCCTACATGTTGTAAATCGACCAAGACAGTTTTGGCATCTGAGACAAGAAGCTAATGTCGCTAACAGGTAATGATAGTATGTCATCAGTCCATTTTTTTTACTTCAATTATAGAATAGAATCTTAATTTGCATTGTATACGTATGTACAATGAAATTGTACATTACATTCAGTGCTAATGGAACATTATATTAATAAAAGAGGCAAACATTACAATGTGCAAGTATATAAGATAGAATAATGAATAATGTGAATATGTAGGTATAATGCCCTGCATTACATGTGCTATATTGCAAAAACACAACATTATAGTTACAGGCAGTGTGTTAAATACTACAGACAGTATGTTGAATAGATAAAGACGTTTCTAGGCGCAAGTATGTAAGAAATAGAAAAATGAAGTGTGTAAAATAATTGCAGTGTTTAAACTGTGGGTTAAAACTGTTTAATCGTATTGGATTTGATGGACATCGTTTGGCAGAGAGTGATGTAGGGGTGCTTCTGGTGCCACAGCGGGAACTGAAGATGTTCTCCAGGGAAGGCAGTGCACAGCCAGTGATCTTTTGGGCGACGCTGACGACCTTTGGACGGCATTCTTGTCCGCCACTGAGCAGCTGCCATACCAGGTGGGTATGCAGTAGGCAGCCGCACCTTCCATTGAGCAGCTGTATCATACTATCCTCATAGGTTCAGGGCAAAAATGGATTGTCTGAATAATTCCATCTGGGATAAATTCTATTTTTAGCAGAACCATTCCTTTAACAAACAATATATAATTAACAATATATCAATATATCAATATATCGTGCAGCCCTTGTATTCAGTACTGAAAATGGATATTCCAGAGAATAAAATGATATTGGTGCATCCCTGTTGGAGATTGATTTCACTCCAGACAAAGTAAAGGATGCTACGAAGCTGTGAAATCATCAGTGTGTCCGCAGAATCTTCTGGTCCTGTCTGACTAAATACCAGTCATTAGACATTAGAACTATGCCCCTGCTGTGCTCTGAGAAGCTCTGCAGCTAAATTTAGTTCATGTCATCATAGCGGCTCAGTTGTTCTCAGCTGTTGCCTTCAAAATGGTGTCACAGGGTGGATAAACAGTCGTAAGGAGGTCAGTTGGTGCACCCAGAGAAAGACGGTTTGATTATTTACTCCATATAATGCTTTCAATGCTATGTAAAAGCCCATCCATCGTTATCTAGTGTGCTTTTCTTGTGGAGACAGTAATGCTTCCTGTCAGCACAGAATCTGTTCCTGGCTGCCTGGATAAAACGAAAATGTTATATGGTCCAACAAGGATTTGCTAATGCCAATATTATACTGCTTTGGGTCTGAAATCATATTCAGATAGTAGGCAGTAGGCAAATCCTACTGTAACCATATATATTCAGTAACAAATACTGGCTTTTTAAATACAGATATTATTATAAGATATGAGAATTATGGGCCTGCACATTTTTAATGAACATATTTTCTGATGCAGATTTTTACTGTAAAGCAAGTATTTTCCAATAATGATGGACATAGTACAGAAATGCCTGGGAACCGAGGAAACCAGTCGCTGGACTTCTGGGAAAGAAATGTTGTCTCATTTTTGTCTGATTTAGGATTTTAGCTGCTCCTGAGCCTTCTTTTCTTATTTTGTATGAAACATTTAAGTGAAAGGTCAGGACTGCAAGCAGGCCAGTTCAGAACCCAGTCTCTTCTACTGGTTGGATGATAATCTAGTAAACATATACACAAAATTGTGGCAGTAGTGGTCTAGTGGTTAGGAACTAGCCTTTGTGATCAGAGGGTTGCACTGAAGCACCACTAAGGTAAGTAAGATACTGTCTGACTATACTGTTCACCGGGCGTTTGCCTTCCGCTCCAAGTGTGGATGGGTTAAATGTGGAGGTCACATTTCATGGTGGTCTTTATATGTTCACTATGACAAAATTTTTACCTTAAAAATATATTTTCACTTAATTCACTTTCTAACTACATACATGTGCTATGGTCTAATAGTCTTACCTCCACAGGAAATTTCCTAACTTAGTACCTGGAAGTCATTATAAAAGCTGGTGGACTTTTCTAACTGTTACAGAAAGGTGCTTCAGTACTTTCCTTTACATATCTTTTACAATAGGGTACACATAAGGAATTTTAAGGAGATTTCATCAGGTTTTCCATGTTTATATAACCTGCATGAAACAACACAGTAAGAGCACAGAGTAATTGTGATGCTTTTTTATAGGTCACATTGGAACATTTTTACCACAGCAGACCCACAACAATAGCATCCGCAAGCACATAATTATACATTATTTTACATTTGTATAATGTATAATGTAAGTGCAGTCAGATTTTTTTAGCAAGTTTTAATCAATTATCTTTTTTGGCTTCATGACATTTCCCTGCAATGTCGAGAAAAGGGGTGAAGAGACAATAATTTGACTTTTTAACTGCGCCCATGCATTTGCGATATCTTGCTGGTGTCAGTTTCCTCCCTTTCAGTGAGAGGAAGAAGCAACTTGAGTGCCTCCTTCTAGAGAATCTGCCAAACACAGCTTTATGATTCTCTGTGGATATCATGTTTATTCTAGAGCAATTCATTAACAAAGTAAATTTGAAATAAAATGTACTTTTAATCATTGTGAAAGCCACAAATGATACCGATTAGGTTCCAACAACACTGGAATCCTTAGAATTTTGCCAGTGTCCCTTAACATTGCATAAACTGCCAAAAAAAAGAAAGATGGTGTCTGGATGGAAGCATGTGTTGCTCTAAAACCAGTGTCTACCTTTCAGCATTGATGGAGCCTTTCCAGATATGCAAGATGACAGTTCCATAGGCACTAATGGGCCATACCATCAGATAGGTATGCAGGTAAGCTTTCCAATTGAGCACTGATAAGCTGGATGGTCCTTTTCCTCTTTAGATGTGGTGTCCATATTTTCTAACAAGAATTAATTTTTGATTTATGTGACCACAGACTAACTATCAACTGTGCTTTAGTCCATTTTAATGAGCTCTGGCCCATGCAGGATTATTTGCATGTTCACAAATAATTATTTCTTGAAGTATTATCAAGCCAGTGCAGTGATTTTCATGTCACATGTCATATCACAATCAGTTTTTAATGCACTAGCACCTGAGAGCCTGGAAATCACAGGTATCCAGTGTTTTCAGCTTTGTCCTTTGTTCACAGAAAATTTTGCAGATTATCTGAATCATGCAATATCATGCACTATAAATGATGATTTATTCAGAGATCATTTTGCTGATTTGTCACCAATTAAACTATTTAGTTGCTAAATTTTCCTCAAGCTGTTTCTTTTTAGACCTTTCTTTTCCAGTCCTTTGCTGCCATGTCCCAACTTTTAAGATGTGGTGCTGCCATCAAATTCAGAATGATGTAAAACCTTTCATGTCTCACCTGTTTCTATGTTCTACTGTTGTTATTTTTTTTTAAATACATGTTTATAAGATTTATAAACTGGGAAACTGAGGTTGTAAAATGAGTCCTAAAACATTTATCAACATCACTTCCTTTATTATTGTTTTTCTCAAAAAACTGTGTAATTTTTACCCATGTTACATAACCAGTGTATTTTTAACATAGTGAAAAACATATTTTAATGACGGTACAATATTTTCCCCATTATTGTGCTGCTTTTGAAAAACTGGTTGCTTATATACATTTACATTTTACATTTATTCATTTGGCTGACGCTTTTGTCCAAAGCGACTTCCAGGTTCAGGAAACAATCAGCATAAATTCAGACATGACAACACTGATGAATATACACTTATATATACTTCTATCTTTGTATTTATTTGACACATTAATCTCACCACAGTCGTGCTGATTTCCAAATATCGATAACTGAAGTGGGGAAAATGTGAAGCCTCAAGCTGTTTCTGTCTCTTCATCAAACTATCACAGAAAGTCCAGCCACTTAAATTTACACCTAAATATTAATTATGACGTATAATGTATTTTATAACTGTATTGTTTATCATTATAAAATTAAGTGTATTAAATAATGTAATGCAATTATATTAAATATATTAAAAATAATATGTATATAATATTATAACATACATATAAGCCAACATGAATAATAAAAACACCAACCACCACCACACTCCCACCCAACACAGCCTGCACCTGTGAGGAGAACCAGACTCGAGCATGGTTCATATCTGTATCACCATTTCCGTTTCTCTCTCTCTCTCTCTCTTTCTTTCTTTCTCTCTTCTACCCATCTTTCTTTTTCTCGCTCTCTCAGCCCCTGGGCACCCAAGTTCAAGTCCAAAAAAATCCATACGCTCTGTGGGTGGGCAGACAGTTCCTTTAGGCAAAAGTGACAACTGTACAGACATGCTCACTGCGCTTGTGCCAACGCTGGCATCAGCCAACCCACCCACACAGACAGCTTGTGCAACATTTTTAACAAAAACATCCCTGAATGGATTGACAGACTGTACTATTCAACAATGACATGTTCAGCTGATCCACTCTGAGATATCAGGCTCGCTTTCATTCTGACAATCTAACAGTGACCTGTTCTACACTGTGGCACACGTCTCATACATGATTCTCCTCTTTTTTAATGAGTTACAGCCTTATATTACAATTATGCTGGTCATTATTAAAGGGCTGGTTCACAGAAAAGTTCAACACAAATTGTCACTCACCCCAAACGGGGCAGATGGGCAGAGATAGGTTGGTGACTGATGTTGGCATCTTCAGTTTTGCGCTGGAGCGATAAGGTTATAAGAACAGTGTGGCACATTGGTCAATTTGACCAATTTGACCAAACTTTTTACGTTTTATAGATTCTCTGGGAAACTGTTCGTTGTTTTCAACATATTTGAACAAGTAAACATTCCCTTTCTTTTTGATAAAGTATCTAAAGATACATTTTTAAAAATCACAAAAAATAAGTACACATAGGGTCTGGTGTTTTCTTTGCTAGTGTGTGGCGTCAACGTGCCAAGATCTAAAAAAAAAACCTCTTTTGAAAAATAAAAAAAAAGATTGTGGATGCCTATTGATCTGATAAAGAATTTAAATATTATTTTAATGAACTGTTCCACTGTACAGAAAATTATCTGTTAAAAATGTAGAAAACAAACAACTGACCATTTGTCCAGGACTGGACGCCCCAGCAAATTCAGCTTCAGAGCAAATCATTTAATGTGTACAAACATCTCCAAGAACCCCATCTCAACCCCAGATTTGATCACAAATCTTCAGAGAGTTGTTGGGGTGAAAGTGTATGTTTCCACAATCAGAAAACGACTGGACACATCTGATTTACATGAGAAGGAAAAGAGCATCATGCCATCTTTGAAGCATGGTGGTGGGAATGGTTTTGGGGTTGCTTTGCTTCATAAACAGCTTGCAGACATTGATTCAACAATGAAGTCTTATTATATTAGAGTGTTTGAAGGAAATGTGACACCATGCTGAACTGGAAGTGGAGTCTACTGAGCACATTAGAAAAAACACCAAGGAATGGCTCAACAAGAAGACATTGGAATTGGTTGTTGAATAGTCTATTTAATGGAATGTGAAAATGACAGTACATGCAAGAAAATCCTGAAGGAGTTCTGCATGGAAAAGTCGTCAAAAAGAAATACGCTTGTAAGTTTTTATTTCTGTTAAAGGGGCAATGACCCTTTGAAGCCAAAAGAATATTAAATGTATTGATAATTTGTTGAATAAATTATGAAAAGGAGATCACCTTTATCCTTCGGCACTGTAGCACAGAGGGTGAATGATAATCCAAGCTTAAGTGTCAAATATAAAGTGATTAGGCTTTGTCCAATAGTAATGGATCCCCAGTTGTGCATGTGCGCTCTAAATCTTAATAATTACAATAATGTAATGACATGCAATGTAATAGGTCTAATATCCTCATATATTCATAGACATTAATAATAATGTTGATGCACAGATGCATGGCTTATACATCATATATATATATATATATATATATAATACACACACACACACATATGAGTGTGTATGTGTGTTTGTGTACAAATGACTTCACTGACATTACTGTCTGTAGTTTCTTTGTTCTTTCATTAATACTCATGATTTTATTTCTAACAGTCCAATTTTAAATCAGCACACGTCTATAGGCTGGCACAGGCCTGGTCCTAGTCCTAGTCCTAAACTCCACCTCTGTTCTCCTCCTGAATGTCTGTATCAGCGCTGCCCATCGCGCGTTATTTTGACATGCACTGCTGACAGACCTGTCTACCAAGAGGAGATGGAATAACGCGTCCGCCGGGGGCTTACAAATCCTGGGAGGAGGGTAAAGGGCGCACGCGCATCAACAAAGACGCTATCCTCACGCATAGTTTGTGCTAATAACGAAATCCACGCGTAAATATCACTGTCTTACTCGTGCCCCAGTCACTCTTACCTGTTTTCGGCTTTCCGATGTCCCGAGCATGCAGGGTGTTCGCAGTGTTGTCGTGGGTAACACGAGCAGGACGCACGCTGACAGCGCTGATGCGTTATTTTATTCTCCCACTCCTATTCCGTTTACCACCCGTATTGCGACGGCTCCGCCTTCTGCACCGGGATTGGTTGAAAGTACACTCTGCCGTGCTCCGATTGGCTTCCCTTTTTCACTTCGCAATAATCGGCGCTCGTCGTGATCACGTGATCGTGGCTGTGTTTTCAATTGCTCCGTACTAGATGAGTAGAGCACTAGGTAGCATAGAGGGCAGGGGATTTATTGCTCGTATTTCCAGATTTCCTGTTCTGTTGAAAAGGGAATATCCTGATCCGACGTGCTGTTTTTGGCCTGAAGGAAGTAAAGTTAGTGTATATTTTAATGGTTTTAGACCTGATCACTAAGCCAAGTGCACCACCCCGGCTAGTTAGGCAAGCGATGGTTTTAGGACAGGACATCATATCATACAGCAAGAGCACCCTAAAAGCCCTTAATCTATATCCTACAGTTCTAACACACTGTAACTATCTGTATTCTTTATGTAATAAGTTTTTTTTTCTCCTGTGTTTATTTAAAAGGGACAATGCACATTAGCACTGTGTGTGTGTGTGTGTGTGTGTGTGTGTGTGTGTGTGTGTGTGTGTGTGTGTGTGTGTGTGTGTGTGCGTGT
>JBBIGC010168472.1:0-15799 GCA_037576955.1 Lepidarchus adonis
CTCGGACCGGACCTTGTAAAGCTGCTTTGTGACAACTTCTGTTGTAAAAAGCGCTATATAAATAAAACTGAATTGAAACTGAATTGAATTGATCTAAGGAAAATTTTATGAGACTGATACATTTGAGACTTTGAGATTTTATTTATTAAACCAATAATTGTATGCAGATCGAGGCCAGAACCTACAACAGTCTTAGATTAATAACCTCCCATTGCTTCTGAACTGCTAACAAGGGCTGCACGAGTATTGCCTAAATTATTATCATGATTAATTTGATCAATATTGAGATCACAATTTTTATCACGATTATTCATTGATCTCAATAACAAATTTTTTTTATTGCACTGTTACTTAAATATAGGCTCTGCTTTCACCTCTGTGTATCCGTACTTGTACAGTTCTTATATTAATAATGTTATAAACAAAGCATTCACACACATGAACATATTACACATAGATTAAACACAATTGCTCTTCAAAAAGTATTTCACTGGACTTTTTTTGTTTATATAGTGCTACTCACCTATTGATAGATGGAGCCTGTGGCCAAAGCACTGGAGCCTAGTCCAGTTATTCAGAAAAGCTGCTGTCATGACATTTGATGCGTTGCGTTGTCTATTGTGATGCACCAGTATGGTCTTGTGGGAAAAACGAGGTTTGCAAGCATATACTTTTCATAGCAAAATCGTTGTCAATGTAATGAACGGTCATGCTAATGTAAGTTTCCATTGTTCTGCTTGACCAGAGGTTAGTGGATATAGCAAAGTATTCAACAGCTGTGAGATCCCTCTTTATTTCTCCATGACATTTTGCATACAGTGAAGACTATTTTATACTGGCAATTAAAACAAAGATAAAATGTCTGCCAATGGAAAAGGTGAAGATCCTTCGAAGTTGATCGTCATCTGTCGTTTGGAAATTCTTCGGATTTAAGGCAAGTGACATTGACAAAGAACAAATCAAATGCAAAGAGAGCTACAGAGTTGTGTCTTTGTCGCAAAGCAACACAACTAACTTATTCAACCACATGAAAACTCACCACAAACTGCAGTATGAGGAATGTGTGAAGGCCATAAAAAACAATGATACAGTTGCTAAACTGTCGAACCCCAAACTCAGACAACAATAAAAGCGAGTCTGTACGGCGCATGTGCAGCTCACAACAACATGCTGAAATCACCAACACAATTACCAAAGATATGTGCCCAATGAACATGGTGAGTAATGAAGGCTTCAGGAAAATGGTCAACATACAGGACAAAAGATGTTATGCCCTCATGCAATTATTTTTCAAATGTGACAATACCTGCACTGTATGCAAAACGTTGTGGAGAAATAAAAAGGGAACTTGCAACTGTTGAATACTTCGCTATGACCACTGACCTCTGGTCAAGTAGAACAAGGTTTTTCTTCATAAGTAATGCGCAAACTTTCTTCTCGAGTAGAGTTATCCATTGTATAACTGTATAACTGCTTATTCAGTTTCGCAATAAATAATCCCGGCTGCATAAGAGAAACTTTGAGCAGCACGATGCAGGTGATGACTGTGACATGGCACATAGAGGCACGTGACCAGAAGTGCATTGCGTTTGGAGTATGAATCGGTCAATCATGTTATTTTAATTGTGGGAACCCAAAATCGTGATTGAGATTAAAGTTAAATTAATTGTGCAGCCCTAGTTGTAACTAGTAAATATACAGTGTTTTGGGGGAATTTATGTGCTGATTTTTAAAGTGTGAATCAGGATAGGCCATGATATGGGCCTCTGTTCCATTAGTGTTCCCTGTTTATGTAGCCATGTGGTCTTTTGTTTTTGTTGGTGTCCATGCATTTATTAGCCCCCCACTGGTGCCACCCACTGCACTACAGGGGAGCAGTTCATCTCCAGTGCCACCCACTGCTACTAGGAAAACAGTTAATTCCACGCACCGGCCACTGCTCCACTGTCCCCAGCAGCCCTGGAGGCCTATAGCACTAAAAGCCCTAAAAGCAATGAAAAAAAATCTTAAAAATTTTATCTGGCCCAGCTCCGGCCCACACAACCCACTTTTGCTTGGCCCACATACCGCAATGAATTACGGTCCTAGTGTGGACTAGGTCTGGTTTCCAGGAAAGGGCCACACATGGGCCATAACTGGCCCATGTCTCAGCCAAGTTAATTACCCATAACTGGCTCTGAGTTGAGCCAGATCAAAATGCAACATTGAAACCAAAACACAACCATAAGTAAACCATATCAACACCAGTCTTTAACCAGAAAACCCAAAACTGAGCCACACCTCAGCCTGATCCACAGGTGAAATAAACCTAGCATCCAAAAAATGGGTCATGACAGATGACCCAGATTTGATCTCAGATGATCTCAGCCAGCCGTATGACCATAGCTGGTCGTATTCTGGTCCTATATGCTGGACCAGATGGGTTCCATGTGTCAGCCTCAACAAAACCATAACCAAGCCACTTAATACACACCCCTCCTAGATGAATAGTCACAACAACGACAGTATTCTGAACAAGTATTTATTTAAGCATGTTTAACATCAAAGCATTGACAGGTGTGCAAACAACTCTCTCAAATGGCACTCCCCTGTCAGATTTGCAATAACAATAAAAACAAAAATTAAACAAGTAGAATTTCAGTGCCATGTTTTTGTTTTTTTGTTTAACTTTAACACTTGATCATTCATGTTTCGGGTCATCAAGTTTCATGCTTTGCCTAATGCTTGAATGTCCATGTTTCTGGTCAGGAACAAGATGTACTCAATGTATAACGCTTGAACGTCCTACATATAACACTTGAACATCCATGTTTATGGTCATTAACAAGCTTTACACTTTGTATAACACTTAATTGTCCATGTTTCTGGTCAGTAAAAAAATTCACTCAACATATAACACTTGAACATTTGATTTCTAGTCATCAACAAGTTTCACTTCACTTTAGCATCTACATTTATGGTCAGGAACAAGTAGCATGTTTCAAATGACTCTGAAACATTCATGATTCTGTCAAGGTACAAGTTGCACTCTAGACAGAGCTTCTGAACATCCATTCCTTACCAGTCGTACTCTCCTCACGCACTTTCTTCATCCTCTCTTTTCGGCCACCATCTCTGTCTGGGGCCAGATATAGTCATCTTTTAATGGTGGCATAAATTTCTTTTGAAAGTGTCAGTTTGAATCAATTCCTGAAACATTCTCACAAGTTGGTTCGGGATATATGTGAGCGAAGAAGAGCGCACAAGTGTCCTGAAGAAGTGATCAACTGGAATATGGAATTTATCTACACATAATTGTATTTTAATGCATCTTAGACATCCACATTGCAACAACACCACTCATGTACACACAAACACACACACACACACACTCCTATTGAGTGGGGTGGTCTGTTTGGGGGTCCGGTCAATGCCTAGGTACGGTGGGCTCCTGGCTGGAAGAAGGATTCTGGGGCACTGCAGGCTGTCTGAAGCCTCTGCGGGTGACTCTGGACCTGGTGGAGGTTCTCTGATCCTGTCTCCCCTGGTCCGCCTCCCTTGGTGGGGCCTGTGTTGCCTGTTCCCTGTGCCCCATTTTAGTTGATTGGACAGGGCCTGGGATCCCAGACCTCTGTGGTTTGTGCTCACCAAACAGGTGCTGGGGTGGAGGGCTCTGGCCCTTGGTGCTTGGGTGCTGGGGTGAGATCCAGACCACTGGTGCTGCTGGACTCCCTGCCTATTCCACAGGTCTGTGATGGAGGTCTTTGACAAATCTAATCTTTATTAAGAATGATTTTCCACACAAAAATTTGTCAAAAGAGCATTTGATAGTTAAAACAGAAGAATCTTTACATACATTTTTCAGAGATTTACAGAAGCGGATGAACAGAATTATCATATTCAGTTCTGCCATGTTTGTTTAAGATAGAAGTGTCCTCCAAAAATTGGGTTGGGTACGGGGGCTCATCAGCATGACCGATTGTCAGTACCTAACCTCCTCACAAAAATCACCCAACTGCCCTGGGATTTGCTTCTTAATAGAGTGCTTCTTGCAAAGATTATGTAATAAATTTAAACAGTAGCAGAGGTCATCCTTTCCTGTTCTGCCAAATATGGGCAAAACAACCCCCTCTGATGTCAGTCAAGGTGTCAGTCAAGCTTATCTGCTTTGGTGAGCTTATTTCCAGAAACTTTTCCAGAAAGAATTGATCATTTTTAGGAATTTGTGTTGTATTTACGTACATGTACGTATTGGTTTTTGCTCCAAAGCCATTCCTCTTCAGAGACAATAAAGCACCCTAACCTAACCTAACTTAAACCTTATTTGCCAATTGACATATTTGGGCTATACATCCTTACATGAGATCATTTCAACCAACGTCAGTCAGGGCTTGCTTCTGTGACTAAATTTGGACTTGGAAATGTCAATAATAATGGTGTTTAGACTAACTAGCTTGTGTGCTTGTGCCATTCAAACTCAGCACCCTTCAATGGGGCAGCCAGCTTATAAAGGGTCATGGCCAGGTGGGGCTCATGCTTGCTAATTGGGGCAGTCATGGCCTTGGGCAGTCTGGGCTCTGGAATCACTCATCTTGAGACCAGCTGGGCATTGCTCCACTCTGGAATTGCTGTAGGTGAAAGGTGACGGTTAGGAGTGGGTTTGCATCACCCTTGGCTCAATGCCTGCAGGTTGGGGTTCTTTCTGCTAGGCAAGAGGCTTGTTTTCCTGCGCATCTAGGATGGGCAAAGGACTCTAACGGTTGTTTGCGCTTATGTACCACATGGCAGTTCAGAGTACCCAGCCTTCTTGGAGTCCCTGGAGGAAACTCAGTGATGCACAGTTACTGGGGACTCTATCGCTCTGCTGGGAGACTTCAATGCACATGTTGATAATGACAGTGAAACCTGGAGTGTGATTGGGAGGAATAGCCTCCCTGATCTGAACTCAAGTGGTGTTCACTTCATTGTACTTCTGGGTGGGTCATAGATCATCCATAATGAATCACATGTTTGAACATATAGGTGTCTATAAGTGCACTGGGTGCCAGAATGCCCAAGGTCACAGCTTGATGATCGATTTTGTAGTCATGTCAACGGATCTGTGTCCTTATATTTATGGACGCTCGAGTGAAGAGAGGGCCTGTGCTGTCAACTGATCACCACCTTGTGGTAAGTCGAATCAGATGGCAGATAGAGCCAAGCATATACTGAGGGTCTGCTGGGAACATTTGGCAGAGGAACTGGTCAGAAATATCCTCAACTGCCAGCTCCGATAAAACTTCAATCGCATCCCAGGGGAAGAGGAGGACATTGAGTCTGAATGGGCCATCTCCACTGTCAAAGTGGCAGAACAGAGCTGTGGATGCAAGGCTGTTGGTGCCTCTTGTGGTGGCAATCTATGAACCCAATGGTGAACATTGTGATTGGGATTGTGAATGCTCATTAAAGTGCCAGGGCAAACAATACTTAAGAGTCACTGGGTTTGTCTGGGTAGTTGCTGGGTCCTGGACTAGAGTGCTGGATCTGGAGGTACCTCTTGTAGCTCCGGATTCTGATTCCAGGACCTTACAGTAGCTCCTCACCGATGAGAGGCTCCACATGCTTCAGACCACACCTGAGGCCTTCCCTTTGGATGTGGACCCAGACATTCGTGGTGTTTCCTGTGAAAAGTAGAGAGGGGAGAAGGGTCAAGGCTATCTGGGATATCCTTGCCCTGTCCCCTGGGAAGGCGGGTGCATGGGGTTGTACCTGACAGGCCATAGCAGAGAAACATGAAACAAGGGGTGAATCCTCTAATGAGGAGGTAGGAGTAGCTGATATGTTACTGGGTTAATGCGTCAAAAGGGCCTATAAATTTCAGGCTAAATTTTTTCATTGGCTTCAGCTTAAGATCCTGTGTGGAGAGTCACACTCTCTGACCTGGATGGAATACCACTTGCTGCCGACGTCGACGGTCCGCATATTGTGTATAGGACCGAACCGCACAACCCAGCTGAACATGTGCCACATCCCAAACTCGACTACTCTGCCTGAACCAGTTGTCCACGGCAGGCCAGGGATGGCTCCGGATCCCAAGGAAAGAGCAGAGGCTGATAACCTAAGACACATTGGAATGGAATCCTGGGTATATTTCTCCCATGCCAAATATTTAGCCAAACCGCCTTGGTCACACACACAGTATTGCTGCAAATATCAGCCCACTTCTTGATTCTGCCACTCAGTTTGCCCATTGCTCTCTGGATGAAAACCAGAAGTGAGACTTACTGTGATCTCCAGTTGACGAAAAAAAAACTTTCCATACTCGTGAGGTCCTCGATAGCTTACAATGTTCTCTGGAATGCCAAAAACACAAAAACCTTGTTTAAACAATAACTCAGCCACTTCCATAGCAGTAGGCAACTTGGGCAATGGGAACAAGTTTCACGTTTTTGAGAATCTGTCTACAGATTGAACAACAGGCGTTCCTGAAGAGCTGCTGAGCCTTCCACGTCGAAGTATTCTGTGATGAATGAGACAGAGGCACAATTGCAGCTAACAAGTTTTCATCCAAAAATCGTGACTGGAGAACAGGCAGAGGTCAGAATCAGAAGTCAAAACACAAGAGAACGCGCAGTAAAGTGCCAGGGCAAACAATACTTTGCAAAGTTCTTAGAGTCACTTCCTCTTTTATGCTCAGAATTCAGATGAGGCTGACCTCTAGGTTTGTCTGGATAGTTGCTGGGTCCCGGACTAAAATGCTGGATCTGAAGGTACCGCATGTAGCATTCAGAACTTTACAACAGGAAGGATTTTAAATTGTGTTACACATCTAATCTTTTTCTCTAAAATAAATGATTTTCCACACAAAAACTGAGAGAAAATAATTTGACAGTAAAACATAAGATTTGTTTACTAAGATTTGTTTCACTAAGTGATTACAGAAGCATGTGAAAATGAGAACTTGTCTTATTTCCAATCCTGCTATTTCAGTTTTTAAGGCAGTCAGTTTTTCCTCATAAAAGATTTCACAGGGTGGGTGAGGTTGCAATCTCACAGAGGCCAATTGGTCTGTGTGCCATGATTATAGGGAAAAACCCTCTGCCTGGCTTTTACATCATAACATCAAAGTGTCAATCATTAAGTCACAAGCTGTCTATCACTATGTCAAAATTCATGTGGACTTCAGGGAGTTAATAAAAAGGTTTGTCAGTGTGTCACTTTTGGAGTTGAGAATAACTGCTGATAAATTGAAGAGGCGCTTGTGCAGTGGAAATGGAGAACACCGCCAATGCATTGCGGGTCTATCCTAACAGAGTCTTAAATGTAATTATTTGGACACCAGATCAGAGGACATGTCTGGCGTTAACCAAATGCAGCATTCCCGGAAAAGAACATCATACCAACTGTGAAGAATGGAGGTGGAAGTGTCATGGATTTGGAATGCTTTGCTGCAGCAGGACCTGGCCAGCTCACCATCATAGAGTCCTCCATCATTCTACTGAGTATCAGAGGGAGCTTGAGGAATATGTGAGACCATCTGTAAACAAATTAAAGCTGAAACAGAACTGGGCCCAGCAACATGACAATGACCCAACACACACCAGTAAATCCACCAAGGACTGAAAGCTGAACACAAACAAAGGGAGATGCCCAGATCTTAACCCCAGTGAGATGCTGTTGGGTGACTTGAAATGTGCTGTAGATGCAAGAAACCCCTCAAACATCTTGCAGCCTAAAAGATTCTGCACTGAAGAATGGGAGAAACTTTCCTCAGGCCGATGTCAGAGAATGGTAGATGCTACAAGAAGAATCTCACCTGCGGTAACACTAGCTATTTCTGTTGATATATTTTGTGAAATGAATAAATCAAGGTAAAGTTTTTGATTTTTACCGGGAATTAAATCATTTTCAGTTCCTGTAATGAATAAAAACGATTAGACATTGATGTCTGAACATTTTTTAGTAAAAAACTGAATATGTAATGGAGTGTCCTAACTTTTTCACATTGCCATATTTTCTCACTGCAGAAATCCTACAGTCAGTTACAAACACACCTTTCGAAATCTAACACAGTATCACCCTTCATTTGAGGTGATGGAGGTCAGTTCAGAGTGGCAGGTACACCATTCAGCCATAACATTAAGATCAATGTCAGGTGAACTGCAGAACATTGAGTAGTTATTTCATTACAATGGCACATGTCAGGGAGTAGAATATAGGCAGCAAGTGAAAAGTTGATGTGCTGGAACAGAAGCTTAGATTAGAGGGTGTTATTGTGATGGAGAATCTCCAAAACAGCAGGTCTTGTGAAGTGTTCCAGGTCTGCAGTAGTTAAAACCTGCCAAAAGTGATCCAATGAAGGACAACTTTATGAATTCTATGACTAAGAAGTATGTGTTGAACTTCTTTGTTTGCACTCACATCAGTGCGGTCATGTACGGACTAAATGCTTGATTGTTCCTGCACCTAGAAGTCACTTTGAACAAAAGCATCTGTCAAATTAATAATTGTGAATGTAAATGTACAACTGGAGAACCGGTCACAGGGTCAGTGGGACCAAAAGATCATTGATGAATGTTGGGAATGTGGTTTGATCCCAGAGAGGAGATCCTGTTGTACCTGGGACCTGCACGAGGGACCGGTTCACTTTAAGACAGGTGGTCTTAATGTTCTGGGTAATCACGAGGGGAACTTGCTCACTATTAGGCAGCTGGTCTTAATGTTCTGGCTGATCATAAGGTGAACCTGCTTACTATTAGGCAGATGGTTTTAATTCTATGGCTGATTGATGTACATTTCAGGAGGTCTGACCTGATGGTTCTAAGAGTCACATCTCCACATTCTGAAAACCTGTTTCTGCATTCTTAGGCCACAAACACATCTTCTTCCCTCTCTACCCTCATACACCTGCTTCTTTCCTCATTCCACACAATCACACTCAGGAGCCCAAAGGCCTGAATCAACAGCAGGATGTCATTAACTGTCACGTGTCCTGCCAACAAGGCATTTCACTGAATTACACACCTAAACCTGTCAAACATGACATCAACCCCCTGAATTTCACAAGAGGTTCCAACGTGTAACTGCCATTCAGACTGTGAGAGTGTAGATATTACTCTACTCATGTTTTCACAACCCTACGAAATGTTATTACTTTTATACAACAGATTCTACAACATAATGTAAAAAAAAAATCCCTAAACAGTGTGTCAGATGCTTTAATATTTCACATTCTTTACAGCACAAAACAAATGAGCTGACCTCTTGATGGTGCCCTGTACTGGTTCGGGTATTCCTGCATCTCTGAGTGCTTTTTTATTAAATCCAAGTTCCCAATTTCAAATGGTACTATATGGCTGCCCAGCTGGCATCAGCTGTTTGCTATTTTTGTTCAACCTCACTCCCAGCCTGGGTAGACATTGAACAAAACTCTGTTCCAGATTTAGCTTTGAGAATCTATTAATATTTATCAGATGTTAAAACATTTTTTGAAAAAATACAATTATAATTTGGTATGCAGCACACAAACATATGGGTGACCCTCCAGACCTTTCACAATTCACCCTCATTTGGGGCAATGAAAAGTTCACACCTGTCAAACTACACCATATGTCTAGAGAAATCCCAGATATATTATAAGTGTTTAATTGAAAAAAGAACCCTCCTTTGCTTTTTATGGGAATGCCCTAATAGAGAAATTTTGGAAGGATATCATCAAGTGTTTGTCAGAACTGTTTAAGGTAAAAATCCCTCTCAAGGTTCAACTCTGTGTGCTTGGAATTTAATAAGCAGAATTCCCACGAACAGTGAAACAGTCTAAATGACTGGACAATTGCACTACACTGGAGGAGTGTGGATCCCCCTGCCTTGAGACTGTGGATGAAAAAAAATGCGAATTGTCTAGGCCTGGAAAGACTACCATAAACTGATTAGGGCGAACTGAGAGAATTTGTGGATTTCTGGAAAAATGGGCTGGGAGCTTATTTAGAGAGGTGCCCGGTAATATATGTGTATGTATATGTAGCATATGTATGTATGTATGTATGTATGTGTATGCAAATGCACAGTTACATATATGGATTAGTTAGTGTGAATGTGTGGGTGGGTGAAAGTTTGGGCTTTAGTTTGTAGTGGTTCACAGCATTAAGTAAAAGATCAATTAAAAATTGACAAAAAAGTACATGATGTATGAAACTGGACGATGAAACAATTGCATTAATGCTGAACTGTCTACATTTTGATAAGACAGAAGAGCTGTAAGCATCCCCATGTTACCTTAGTGGTGTAATCTACTGTGTTAACATTGTCTCTGAATATGCTGCTGCACTCTTGGTGGATGAATTCCTATTTCAATTTCAATTTCAGTTTTATTTATACAGATGTTGTCACAAAGCAGCTTTACAAGGTCTGGATCCGAGCCCCTAATGAGCCAAGGTGACGGAGGCAAGGAAAAACTCCCTGAATTGAGGAAGAAACCTTTGGAGTAACCAGGTCAGTAGGGCAACCCATCCTCCTCTGGTCGACACCGGATAATAGTTAGTGAACAGTCAGGTGACGAGTTATGATGATTGTTTATGAGTTCCATTGTTTGAGGCGTAGGCAACGTGATGGTCAGTGGAGGCCAGCTAGACCAAGATGGATGGGCCAGAACCAACAACATGGGCTGAAAGCTTTGGTGATCTAAAAGCATTGCAGTTCCTAGTGTACAGGTGGGCCATGATGAGGGTCAGGTAGGACACATAGGTGGCAGCTTCCCTCTGTGATGAGTGAACAAAAGAAAGAACAGAGTTGGCGTTTGTTGGGTGTAGGTATAAAACTTGATGAGCATTAAGTGCAAAGCAGGACTATGAATAAGACTCCGGCAAACTTCATAGCAGCCTGGCTAGAAGGGACAGAAGGGGTCATGATCATGAGAGCGTCCCAATACACAAGCGTCCCTCCACTCCACCATCATCAAACTTGAGAAAACGCATGAGAGTGATGGGGCGACAGCACCAGCGTCGCAGTTCACTCCAAATCTCTATGTCAATGACATCCAGACTCTGTGACCTCCATCTATCAGGGATTTTAATTTTAAATTATGTCAGGGAGAATGATCAGTTCTGCCTGTAGTTGACTAACAGAAATGAACCAGACCAGTCTTTTGTGCTCGTATACGAGGTTCAGCCATACCTCCGCAGGGCAGACTGACAGAGGAGTGGCCTTCGCTCAGTTTATTTATACACAAAAAATACACTTGTGTGTGCGTCTCTGTGTTTAGGTGTGTGTGTATGTGTATGCATAGGTAAGTGTGTGTGTGTCTCCAGTTGACCTTTCACACGACCTGGGATACATCGTAACCTTCAAGTAATCCTTTGCCGTCAGGCTAAGTGCTAGTCTGGCCTTCGTCTAAGCTGCATGTGTACACAGAAGTAATGAATAAAAGAATATTGTACATAGTGAGTGATAAAATCATCAATTTCAATCTATCAAATAACCAAACGCCTCGCTGAACAGGTAAGTTTTTAGCCTAGACTTGAAAACAGAGACTGTGTCTGAGTCTCAAACTTTGACTGGAAGATTATTCCAGAGCTGGGGGGCTACATTTAAAGGTTCTTCCTCCTGCTGTAGTTTTTTAAATTCTAGGAACCACTAAATCTCCAGCACCTAGTGATCTAAGAGGATGTGGAGGTTCGTAAACAGATATACGTTCACTAAGGTATTCAGGGCGAGGCCGTGTTAGGCTTTAAAAGTTAGTAGTAAGATTTTAAAATCAATACTGAATTTAACTGGAAGCCAGTGTAATTTGGGCTGATATGCTCGAATTTCTAAGTTCTAGTGAGGACCCGAGCTGTTGCATTTTGAATTAATTGTAGTTTGTTTATAGTCGTTTTGGAACATCCTGATAGCAGGACATTGCAATAATTTAGTCTTGAGGTTTCTACTGCTTCAAATGACTAGCTTTACTAATGGAAACTGTCGGGTAGGCACAAAGAGAGCCGTCTTGTCAGACTGAGATTTTAGAGTTGAGACCTGGAATCTTGCTTAAAAAACTGTGAACACTTTTACAATTTTCTAAATTTCTGCAGCATTATGACAAAAATCAAGAAATTTGTATACAAATTCTAAATAGTTCTAAATAAAGATTACATAGATAAAGATAACCCAAACAATCAAATGAGAAAATATACCATTAATTACTGAGAATAATTTTCCACTACTACACTGAGTGGTAAAATTGATCTCATCCATTAGGAAGACAAACAGGTGAGAAGAGGAAGTCGAAGTTTGACTCCAGCAGTACAGGTTTGTGAATGTGCATCAAGGCAGAAACAACTTTCTGAGATCTTCAGAAAATATTTCATTCTTATCTGACAGGGAAAGGCCATTGTTACCCAACTCAAGATTGCTGACATGGAAACTGCACGAGCAAGGCCACTCTCTCACATTGGCTAAAATAAATGTTCATGAGTTCATCTGCAGGATGCTGAAAGAATTCTCTGCGTGGCAAGTTTGAAATGAAAAAGCATTTGCATTCCAGGGAAAAAAAATCTACAGGTTGTTCCGCATATTTTACGGTTTTACATGATGCACTTACAATACAGTGTTGCCACATCAAATTACGCAATAAGACTCTTCTTTCCAATGAAAAATAACGTTGTCAGGAAAAATATTTCACAACTAACAGTTGGTTTGGTATAAAAGTACAGCAGCGAGAGCATCTGTATCTCACTGAGGACTAAGTTCTGCAAGTAAGTTCTTCCAAATCTTTTTCCTCTTTTTATCATCTTTAATATAGTTTCTAAGTGAGTTTGCCATTAAAATAATTTGTCATGTGTGTTACCAGCAGCACCCAGTGCCATATTCTCTGCTCTTCATCTACAATGGCTGACAGCAAAGGCAAGTGAAGCTCTACCATCAATGCAATACCTTCTACTACATCAAGTGCATAGATTGAGACATTGATCCAACAAATCCAGACTCTTAAATGCTGTATGTATTTTATTTTATGATATAACTTGTGTTTTTTTGTGAAAATCACAGAACTTGTGCCAATGAGCGCCGTATGGAGTCCAGGGTTCGTAGAGGAGCTTCTCCCATGTTCTCAGCAGATCTCCCTGCTGTACCACATCTCCTATCTGTGTCTGGCCAAATTCCCCAAACTGGAGAGGCTGCTGAGGATGCGAGCTGTGGAAACCCAGCTTCTCTTTGGATCCTCTGAGGCGGTCATGCTGAAGGTCTCTAACATCTTTTTTCCTAAGAAAACAACTAAGAACCAGTTTCCACTTAGAAATTTACTCAGAACCAGTTTCTGATGTGGATAATCAATGTCCAGATAAAATATTGTAAAAAGTTCTACAAATGCAGAAAAAAATTATAAAACTATAACAACATGTTAGTCCATTAATAATGTTATATGTAACTATATATAATTATGAAACTCACCGCAACAATACTGAGATTTTTGTTCGGTACTGGGGTCTGCAGTCAGTACAAAATATTATGAAGTTTCACACAGTCTGTGACATTTTCATGAATTCACACATGTGAATGGATTATGGTTTGGTGCTAAAGCATCAAGCACTCGAAGAGCTTTTGAATCAAACTGATTAAAAAAATCTGCATCAACAGATTCTACATATAAATTATTTAGTGTTGCCATTGTTTCCAGAATTTTAAACTGGACTTATTTTTACTCTTTAAATTTTTATTTATTTATTTATTATTTATTGTCTCACTCTCTGGTGTTAACCAGAGGAGGATGCCCTTCTGAGCCTTGGTTCCTCCCAAGGTTTCTTTCTACAATTTAAGGAGTTTTTCCTTGCCTGTGTTGCCTTTGGCTCATTAGAGGCTCTGACGAGGTTTCTGTAAAGCTACGATATCAGTTGTAAGAAGTGCTATACAAGAAAAATTCATGTGACTTGCCTTAAAGTCTTAGAGGGAACTGAAGTACTACCATCATGTAAACATTTTTTAAGAAAAATAAGAAATCCAGCTCGTGTTCTACGATCTAGTAATTGAATAAAAGTGCCAGCGTTTCGGTGGTGATAGTGCAGGTTTCTTTTTGGGGAAAACCTGTGAGCTAGCAGCAATAGAGAGCGAGGTCAAAATACAGTGATGCAGTCATAAGTAAATGCAACTTCTCAACATTTACCACAGTAAAAGTTATTGGGAATTAAACACACATCAGTTTTATGCGTGAGATGAATATATTTGATCATGTATTATTTTATTAGATGCATCAATACCTCTACTCACAACAAAAAAATAGAAAATCCATCCTTTAATTGAAGTAAATTTATGAAATAGTAAATTATATTGCTGGAAGACCCATTTATAGCCCATTTGTAGCTTTCTGGCAGAGGCCACCAAATTTTGATTTAAAATGTCCTGGTAATTTCAAATTGAGTTTATGACACGATACACCCTAACAAGGTTCCCAGGGCTTTTGGAAGATAAACAGCTCCACAGCCTCACATATCCGCCACCATACCTTATAGTGGGCATGAGGCGCTTTTCTGCGTACTCATCCTTGAATTTACAACAGACACACTTAGAATGTTTGTTGTCACAACTTGCAATTCTGGTCTCATCTGACCAAAAAACATGGTCCCAGATGAAGTCCCAGCACTGCTTAGCAAACTCCAGATGTTTATGTTTGTAACTGTAGGTGAGAAAAGACTTTTTCCTTACATGTCTCCCAGTTTGTTGACATGGAGATATAGTATCTTATATTTTCCTGGAGACTTTGTGACGAGATAACACTCTTTGGTGCATTTCTCAAACAGTGAGCTTTGGAGAATTTTTTACTCCTCGTACCATCCTCCTCGCTGTGCCTGGGAATAAGATAAACTTGGGATAAAGATACTGTAGGATTGTAGATACAGGCAGGTTTAGGTGAGTAGCTATTCTTGTAGTCCATTCCTGATTTATGAAGATCAACAAATATCTGCCTCACTAGAACGGCAAGTTCTCTTGTTTTTTCCATTTTGAAGAATTGCTAAGAGCAATAGGACTCTGTGTCACATTTTATTTATACCCCAAAGAAAGAGGAAGTCATTTATTACTAATTAAAAGTTCCTATTTCTTCCAATCAACCTAAAAACTAGAAATTACAAAAACGCTTCAATTACATTTATTTTATTTGAATTGTTACCTGTAATGGTACCAATAATTATGGAACACATTATTTTTATTAAAAATAATTACTTCTTAGTTATAGATATTTAAAATTCACCTGATTTCAATGTGAGATTCTTTTACAACTTGCAGTGTGAGATTATGCTTCTGCAACCAAATTTTATTTTTTTAAGGCTTTTTACCAGGGAAACCAATAACAGTGCAATAATAGTGGAAGGTGCTGTATATAAATATACGGCTGCAAAAATAAACAGAGATGATTCAAAGATGAATATACAAAATACTAATAAAATCTAACATCAGCCAGAACGTTTGCTTGGACTTTAAACAAAATAGTGACCATGTGTAAAAATATTAAAGACACATATGAACAGATAATTTATATTTCTCCCATTTCTCTTTCCATCCCAGTGTGTGGGCACCAGTCAGAACTTAGTTTCATCCCTGTTCCCAATGCTGACTCTGGCCATTGAGAAAAATAAACCAGTGCTGGCTGTGAAATACCTGGAGAAAGCAAGAGACTGGATCAGTGAAATTATTCATGATGTGGAAACGATGGTGGAGAAGTAAGAATTAAAAAAAAAAATTGTGCTTTGATTAAATCTGTCTGAAGTGTGTAGGAATGTTCTGAAGCATTTCAGTTCTGACAGCTCAGGTTGTAAACACACCAACATTTAAAGACTGCTGACTAATATTTTCACCATCTAGGTATGAAACACAC